>VCJN01000554.1:0-72488 GCA_006384855.1 Tetraselmis striata | reverse complement strand
ATACATATACATTACATATACATATACATTACATTTATTTACATTTACATATAATACATATACATTACATATTACCCATTTATACATATACACTATACATATACATATTACATATACATATACATATACATATACATATTAACATATTACATTATAACATTACATATACATATACATAAATACATAACATATACATAACATATACATATAATATACTATACATATACATATACATATACATATACATATACATATACATACATAACATATACATATACATATACATATTAATATACATATACATATACGATATACATATAACATATACATATACATATACATATACATATACAATATACATATACATATACATATACATATACATATACATATACATATACATATACATATACATATACACCAACACATACACATACACAATACCCGTATATGTATATGTACATTTTTATGTATGTATATATGTATGCATAGCTGGTGTGGGCATGGCTCCACATGGGGCGTTTTGCAGTGTGCAGGGCACTGCATAAAGTCATGCGCACAGGTGAAGTACCGCCTGCTGAGCCGCCCGGTCGCTGGCTGCGCCGCAGGTGGGGACTCCATCGCATGGGCGGTGCTGACCTCCAGCAACCTGAGCAAGGCCGCCTGGGGAGAGATGCAGAAGAACGGCACGCAGTTGTTCTGCCGCTCGTACGAGCTGGGGGTGCTGCTCATGCCGCGGCTGGAGGCCTCCTTACGCGCTTCCACCGCCGCCAACTTCAGCTGCACAGCAAACGTCTTGCTACCTCCGCATGATGGCCTCCTCCACCTGCCGCCCGGACGGCGGCCACCGGACGGGACGCCGGCATGCTCCCCAAGTGGTTCCTGGGATGCTCACGAGTTCCGCGCCATGGCTCCCCAACCCATGGGCGCGCGGCACGGCGACCCGCGGCCGCCTGGCTTTATCTCCCGATCCCTTACTGTCTGCCACCAGCCAGGTACAGCAACTCCGACACCCCATGGGCCTTTGACGGCGACTATGGCCCCACTTAGCGCCGCTAAAGTAAAGGAGAGCAGGGGGGGGGGGGGGGAGGGTTCACATATGCAATGGCCTATCGCTATATTTTCGATCCGCAGAGATGTGAAGAGCATGTAGTTCTGTAATGTGAAGATGAACAATGACGCCGCCGCATCATAGCGCCTCTGGTGACGTGATGCCAGTAAGCTACAACTACATGCCGTGTCTGACTTTACACGCAATTACGCGGAACATGTGCAGCAAACTCGGCGGCAACGCCGGTGCGGCACACTAGCAGAGCAGCTCACTGTCTGTTGACGACTTTTTTAGGGTTTACGCCTAGCAATCACCTAACCTGCACGCATACCATCCCATGTCTCGTCGTTTCACCTGGCGACGTGAGCTGCGCTTCAAAGGCTCTTGCCGACTGTTGCAAGTGCCGCACTGAATACGGTAGGGAGCATGTGTAGATGTGCACATACCAGATGAGTGTATGAATGTACATAAGATGCGTTGATGTATTGCAGACCCCTAGCCAAAAAATAAAGCAAAGTACTCGTGATTGGTGTGTACTTGCTGGACTCGTGTGCAGTACGGTGCAGCAGGCGCGTGATTAGAGTAGACAATTCAAATACCCGAAACTGACCCCATCGCGAAATCACATCGAACGTTTACCATGTGAGCCGCGCTTTGGATGGCCGGGCAAGCCCTCTTGGCATTACAGACGCATCGACGCCGGCCACATTGCGACTGTGCTGCACCTTTAAAGAGCGCAGATACATGGATTAATATGACGTCAGCGATCTACAATGCATACCAATGCTGCAGCTGGTTCAGCTTCATGTGCAGCGTGTGGCCAGCCACCTTCTTTTTGCACACCGCGTCCAGCTGCCTATTGGGATTCGCCACGCCGCACTGGCATGGCTTGTCCGGGCTCCACCACCACTGCGAAGGATACCACGAAATAGTCAAACACACACCCGGCCATAAGAAACCCGGCGAATATCTGCGTACTGAACGACAACCCGCATGCACTTCTGGTACGCCTCCAGCTTGTTGCACAGCAGCGGCTGCGCAGAGGTGTTCGCTGAGTGCATCCCGGGACATTTTTTGCCGTACATGCTGTCGGTATAAATGTAGGCCACGCCGGTGGGCGCCAGCACGTGCAGTGTTCCCTGCAGAAACTTGACATCGGCTGTAAACTTGGAAACCACAGCTCTGCTGATACAAAGTCGACAGAACCAATGGGAACGGGCAGCTTTCAAGCGGTGCCGTCCGCATACACAACCACTGGACTGCTGTGAGTATCCAGTTTCCAGGAAATGTTGTAGAACTGGGCTACTTCCAGCATCGACTCTCTGCGCGCGTCGCGATTCAGACCTGACAGAATGGGGCCGCCGGCCGCTTGCCCATACCCTGGTAGATCGACACAGATAACCTTTGCTTCCGGAAAGCGCGCTTGCAGCTCCAGGACTGTGCGCACTTCGCCGCAATCAAGCTCCATGATGGTGGGCTTCGTCGCGGTTGCGATATTGACATCCAGCTGCTGCGATTCAAATAGCTTGAATATCCCTACAAGCGGGCGGTTGACGGTGTACTTTGGAAAGTAATCCCCCCCCCTCCCCCCCCGGCCCCTTTTCTCTGGCAGTTTGTAGGCCGTGTCATGGCGCCATCCCTCATCAGGTAGAGGTGGTGCATGTTTTCCTTCTCCCTTCCCCCTGGATCCATGCTGACTCCGATTCTGCTTGGAAATCGGCACCATTCTACCTGAGCGGCCAGCAGGTGAAGAAGCCCCGCGAGCAGCAGATGGCAACGCATTTGGCATCTCGTGCGCACTATGCAAGGAGACACATTCCATCTGTGAGTTAGACCCACTTATTTGGGACAGGCTATCAAATGTTGGCCTACTAGCGTGTCGTAACCCTGTGCTTAAAGAGGACAAGAGTAGCAAGCGTGCCCTCTAGCTATTCACATCACCGAGCTTCTTGTATTGGTGCACGAGGCCGGCGCCTTTGCATACATCCTACCCCTGCTCTGAGTGATTTGTGCCGCCAACCCCTGTGATAGTGACACAGGTATTGTACAAACACAACCAGTCCGCGGCTAAACGACGTTTTGGACCGACCCCCCCCCCCCCCCCCCCCCCCCCCCATCTCCCCCGGCGCGGAGAAAAGCAATTATTTTACCGGTGAAATGTTTCAGAATTAACACGGATACTGCACGAAATCCCCTAAAACTCAAATCTGCACCAAAGCAATTGATTACTTTCAGTAGTTACATGGATCGATATTAAATCTACACTCGTTCTCGATATTCTTCGTTCTCGATATTAAATCTACACTACAAATCTACAAATCTACAATCGTACACGAGTTGGGAGACGAGCATGATTAGCGATGAACACATGCTGTTTTTTTCGCCCCCGGGACAGGACTTGTATTGCCAGTTTAAGGATTAATTTCTTGCAGCGTCTGTACGACGGCCATTTTGGCAGCGATCCAGTTCCGGAAAGCCCAGATTAATATCAGCGTGTGTTGCCAATCTCGGCGAGAGGCGCGAACTGAATGAGCTACACTATCAGTGGCATTCGCGTCTCAGAGATGAGCGCGCTGGTAGGATTCATCGCGCATCTGTGTTTCACGGAAACCGTCGCTTCTACATACCGGTAGCCCGAACTCCATTCGTTCTTGGACAATATTTGCTACAAGTCGCACTTCCAAACCGACGCGCTTTTCATGCTTACAGTAAGCCGCGACAAGGTGTATTTCTCCCGACCAAGGGAGTGCAGATCGTGAACATCTGCGACTAGAGAAAGACTTGACCAGCCGGGGAGACGTACATGAATGAGCACTCTTCTAGCAACGATGGTGGCCAATTCATGGAGCAAGCAGCCGTCGCTATTATTAGAGGTTTGTTAAGGTTCTCGAGTAGGTAGGGTAGTCTGGTATTTTATGGTTTGAGTCAGCGTACTCTCCCACGGCCCCTGTATCGACAGAAATTGCGGGCAGGGACAGAAATTGCGGGCAGGGACGGTCGTCGCTGGCTTTTCGAGCGCAAGCCAGCAAGTGCTGGCGCGGTGTATGTTGAGTGCTTCTAGTTTTATACACCTACTTGTCGCTAATAAAAGCGGCCAACAAATTGGTACGGGTACGGGTACCGTTCACGACGGCTCCTTGCTGAATTCCTGTATAGTGCGCCCGCGTCCCACCGCGAAGCTCCCGCGCGTCCCGCCACGCAGCGGCTCCCCCAAATCACGGACGACCAACAACTGTTGCAGTACAGTAGTACCATACATTCGCCCGCGCTACCCCGTACACATACCGTTAAACCGTTAACAAACACCTGTCTGTTGCGACGAGCTGAGCGTGGATTTGTTACTGCCCTTTTGTAATTCACACCAATACCAATTTGTAATTCACACCAGTACCAGTAGCTGCGCGCTCAACGCGCTTCAACGTCGTGACCGGGAGCTATGATCCCCGGAGCTTGAAGTCCACGCTGTTGGAGTTCAAGACTATGCGGTACGGGGTCAAGTACACTTCAGTGCCCCGGGCCACGGCTGTGGATCGGTTTGAGCGCTCCCTGTTGGGCGACATACAACGGGGGTTGGCTGCGCGGGATGCGGCGTGGCACAACACGGAGCCCGGGCAGAAGGGTCCTCTTCGAGACATCCTGGATATGTCGGAATACACGGGCATGGTCTTCGGCACAGTGGGTGAGGTGAGCAAGGGGGTGCACCGCACAGTGCGTGGTATCGCATGCTTGGCTGCGGATCGGGGTGCCCTCTCATCGCGGGGCACTCGGTGCATCACCTGGGCTCACCCGGAGGCCTTGCTCGCAAGAGATTTCCTCGGGGTCCTGAGCTTGGTGGCCGCTCGAGAGCGCGCTCGCAGCCTCATCAGACGGCGCAGATTCGTCTGCCATCCCGTTGCTGAAGCTGCACATCACGTCCGAGGATCACCCACACACACACGTGCTCGCGTGGCCCGGACTCTGAACCGTGCGCGCATCACTCATCCATCCCGCCTCATGCGGGATGCGGGCCGCTTTTAGGCGGCTTGCTGTGTTGATTTTCTAATTCTGGGGAACTGTCCTTTTTGTAATTCACACCAGTACCAGCAGTTCCAGGGAACTCCCCTTTTTGTAATTCACACCAGTAGCTGCGCGCAGCGGTGTGGGTCGCCCCGCCAACTCCACAAGACTCAAGACATGAAGACGGAGGCGGTGCTCATTCTCGCGTGGGCTTCAGTAGGCGCTAAATGAAATCATCCCGGGGATGAAGCTGTGTATGGCGGGGTCACAATCCTGAGATACAACTACCGAAACGAGTGCGAGTAGTGATTAGTATCCGGTTGATACAGTCAAATATAACGCCATTTCATCAAAACTCAGAGCCCACGTGACCACCCGTCTCGCCAACCCATCCCGCCCCACCTATGCCAACCGGACACACCGGCCGGCACCATGACGCGCATACCGCGGTAGCAACGCGCTAACGTAGGCATATGGTGGCGTTCAGGTGCCTCGTCTTGTGTGTCGCGGGCAGGGATGGGGCTGGCGGCGGGATGATGAGGGAGGAGCGCGAGCGGTCACGTGCTAATATTACGCACGTAGCGCGTGCCACGTAGCCAAAAAGCGTTGCCAGCTACACATCTCGGATTTGAGACCCGTTTACGGTCTTCAGAAATGAGTAAAAGTAAAGTAAAGTTCGCCCCGGGACATCGGCCGAAGCCGCCCCAGCACTTGACCTCGTGCGCCAACTGCAGTCGTAGGTCTGGCATAGCCCATAGACCATTGCCTCATTCGAACCCCGAAGGGCTAATGCATCAACCGAGTAAACCCGGGACACGCCGGGCCGATATTGCCGAAATACATCGGCCGGGAATCGAACCCGGTACCTCTCGCACACGAGACGACCGCTCTACCGAGAAATGAGTACCTACGCGAACCGGTGTAGGCAGCTTTATTGAAGTTGCCCGTGACGTTGTACTACGCGGTAGGCTCTTGTTGCTTACGCTTTTGTAATTCAAACCAGTAGGTGCTGGCGGCTTGCTGTGTTGATTTTTTAGTACTACCTTTAGCAGTACAGGTGGATTTGTTACTGCCCTTCTTGCAATTCACACCAATAGGGGTGGCTGGTAAGGATTTGGTGTTACTGATCTTTTTATTTTAATTCACACCATTACCTCTACCATTACCATTACCATTGCTGTGTTGATTTTATCGTACTACCTTTAGCAGTATAGGTGGATTTGTTACTGCCCTTCTTGCAATTCACACCAGTAGTAGGGGTGGCTGGTAAGGATTTGGTGTTACTGACCTTTTTATATTAATTCACACCATTACCTGTACCATTACCTGTACCAGTTCTCGCGTATCCCGCCATCCCGTTGCCGAAGCTGCACAGCACGTCCGAGGATCACCCTCACTGCTACACACACGTGCCCCACGTCCCGAGCCCCCGCTGGTGTTATAAATGACAAGCCACCAGCGATCAGGTGGCCCATCAGGACAGTACATTTCGCTATGCTGCTCCCGGCCTCTCATCACGGCCAAGACGCCGGAAAAACCTGATAAGTTGCTGCAGCACCTGGGTTTATCGGACACGCAACACCCATGTGGGATGACGTATATCAATTCTGATATTCACCCCCCACCTTACATGTTTTCACAAATAACCAGACTATCCGTAATCTAAATCGAGCAGCATCCGGAAACCTGCTACAACGAATAATTGTCACATGGCGGGCGGGTGGGAGACAATATAGGTCAGGTGCCTTCCAACAACTGCAGGCGCTCCCGGTCTACGGCTGCCCTTCATACTCGGATAAAGAGCGCCGTCGGACCGGCGCCGGCTGGTCCATGCGGACCGGGCCGGCGGGGTCGTCACATAACCTTGACGGCACTGCGAAAACCAGGGTTTTCTAGGTCGTTTCTCCATAGGAAACCCTATAGTTTTCGCAGCTTGACAGCGTAAATTTTGCATCAAAATGTACGGGGTCAGCTGGGACCGAAAGATCCAATAGATGAAAGAATAGTGGCCGGTCTGGCGGGGCCCGTACACGGACATATGTGAGCCACATCATACAGGGAATTACGCACATTCAGGTACAGATACATGCATGGAACGTCACAAGCACGGTATAAAACTGCCACTAGGTTGGGACCTAGGTGGCGTCCCGGAAGGAATCCAAGTTAGTGTCGGGTGACGAATCGTCACCGTCACTATCGTCCAGATCGTCCAGCTCGTCTTCTTCGGCAAGCGCCAAGATCGCACGCGACACGGACAAAACGTGCTCCTCATCTAGCCCCATATAGCGAAGCTGAACATAGGTCGACTTCGAGCCACCATGCTGGCCCCATGTTGCAAACGGGATGTCTGCGTTATTTAGCGGCGGCGGAAGCGCCGCCGCTTCGGCTGGACTGGGTGTTGTACCGGGCCAGAAAAGCGGCTTCGGGCATCGCAGGGGTGAGCAGCGGGCCCAACCACCGTGCAAAGTAGCGTCTGAACGCGGGGTACCCAATAGGGGAGGAGGAGGGAACTATCCCTACCTCTCCTTTGAGCGGAAGGATTGTGCCGTCGAATTCCGGGAACACTGGCATGGTGGGTGTTGCCCAGCGGATCATGACGGCTTGGTACCGGCGCAGGAGTCCATAGACGCACACCACGGCGCCGGGCATCCTGGCGACCCGCACCTTGCCACACTGGATGTGCTGGTCGTTCTTGCGCTGCACGAAGCGGAATTCCAAGTAAGTCGAGAGGAAGGAGACGTCCTCCCACCGAAGAACCAAGATGTCGCTGTAGCGGCAAAAGCCAGCAAAGCTAACGGCCGCGGCGACTGCTATTACCCAGGAACAAATACCCGAGTCGTCCCGGCAGCGAAGTCGGACGAGCTTCGCGATGTCAGACCACGCGAAGGGTTCCTTAGCGTTCTTCACGGCGAGCCCCAGGGTGCGCTTGGCTGCCGCTCGGACAAAGGCGCAACACGGTGATAAGGTAGGACTGGGGTGCATATCCAGCCGGTGCATTTGCGATACCGCCGCAGACGCGGACATGATCACGGAATAATTGTTGGTAGACGGGGCGTCCAACCGAGCTTGTAAAAACATAGCCACCAAAATCGGAGCTGCTGGCATAGGGCACATGGGAGGTTTCCGGGCTTCGCAAAACATCACGAATCGATTCCATATGTAGGCATAGCCACGATTAGAGCAAGCTGCCCATTGTCGTGAAGCCGGCGTGACCAAAGCACTAAACGTTGATGTTCCGGCCGCATCGGAGGTTGCCACCGGGTTTCTCGGCCAGGCGAAGGTACACCCACGGGTGATGGCCGAATCGTGAGCCGTGACGGTCGCACCACCTCGGGTGGAGGCAGCGGTGGTGCGCTAGGGTGCGCCGCGCGCCAGGTCGGCAGTCGACACGCAAGGTGAGGACGCGCCAGTTCCGGGAGCAGCTCGGGCGCCTGTTACCATTGCCCTCGCCATAACTGAATAGCTCCTGGCCGGTGTCGAGCATGACCCAATCGACCATACAGTCAGCTAGGGGCATACCGTCAGGGGCTACTAAGTTCTCGAAGACTGACTAGGCCATAAAGGCACTATAACTGTAGCGACCGCGCGATCAACTTTCAGCTTGCGCACAACCCTGCCAATGCAGCTAAAAGGAGCATTAATCCAATTATTCACATTATCGCCCCAGAAGCATCGACGTCTTCGCATCCAGGGCACCAAAACCGTGAGAAAAAGCTCGGAACTTGATGGTTCAGATCAGATGCGAAGCGGTCGACATGGTGAATGCCCCATTTCAAGTTGAGTCGCCGAAAAAACTTTGGCAGCAGCTGCAAGTCGTCATTGTCGAGCATTTCAGAAATCTCGTTAGAGTCCGGATTCTCCTCGCGGAAAGCCCACACGATAGAGAGCGACGCTCCCAAGGAGAGACATAGGATTTAGACTTGCTAAGCCACAGAGTTTAGTGACAGGCTCGAGCGCGAGCCATTTCGGCAAACCGGTAGCATAGTTTTATTATCTACATGGACTTGCACTCGTCTGCCCGCGATCACGTGTGACAGGGACTTCGTGACAAAAAGGAGACCTCGACTCTCATGGTGTGTCGAGGACTTTACACGTTCCCACTGGAGGAAGAAGCCGTGTGCTTTCGCGACGGGGTCGGAGCTGCCATCTGTCGGTCTGGCCAAGCCGCCCCAGCCGATGCCCGAGGCATCACACTCCAGAAAAACGGACAGCTTGCTGTCTAGATCAGGCACGATGCGTCCAGTGAACTGTTGCCTAGACACTCGGGACCGAAACTGTAGCTCCTCACAGGATTCCTCAGAGAGAGCAACGTGATGACCCCACCGTTCAGCTCGAGCAATGTTGGCATACATACCTCTGGAAAAACCCGAGAAACTGGGCCCAAAGAAAGCTTGCCCCATAGAAATCAATTTCCCAGTACAACTGGCTAGAGACTTGACTTTGTGGCGCTTATGGCGGCCATGCAGCAGGGACTGGTTGTCGAGCTGAAGGGCATCCCATCGCTTCTGAGGCACAGAGAAGGTACCAGCCACGATGTCCCGATCAAAACTCAGGTGGGTGATGGTGGGGCTGGGATTCAGACTGGATCTTTTGAAGTTGATGTTGACATGAGCGTGCTCAACATCAGCTCGTACTTGTTGAGTAGTCAAATGTGCCTTCCTGACAGAGCTAGAGATGAACAGCCAGTCATCAAGATAGCAGAGCATCCTTATGCTTCTACTGCGCTAGTGTTGCACCAGCACTCCCATGACCGTAGAGAAACAGCTGGGGGCATTAGATAACCCAAAACACAGAACCCGCCAAGTATAGAATTTTCCTCTCCACTCAAACCCACTGAAAGGAGCTGCAGAGTAATGGAGACGGACATGATAATAGCCTTGAGCCAGGTCCATACTGGTCAGCATGTCACCGGGATTCATCAGGTCTGGCAACTTAGACAGCGACTCCATTTTGAATGGAGTGTAAACCAAATGCTTGTTGACATGGCGATGGTCACAGATCAGCCTGAGTCCACCATGGGGTTTGGGGACCGCATCCAAGGGGTTCAGGACCACAGGTGGTACAGACTCCTCTCTTATGTGGCCCAGAGGCAATAACAGAGCGATCTGCCCATCAATAAAATCAGGGTGCTGAAGAGCATAAGGGTGATTTGGTAGATGGCTGGGTGGAGCGGGACCATTAGCCCAGTTCATACGGTAGCCATGCCTGACCCAATCTCTGACCTGACTGTCTCTGACCGGGTCAGTGATGCTGTCCCAGAATTTCCAGCCTTTACGGATAACACCGGCAAATTCCACGGGAGAATTGACGTCCAGAGCCGGCTCACGAGGGAGCTCAAAAGTAGCTGACGTTTATACTGTCACAAAACGCCAACGCAACAGACAGCGCCATAATGGTCAGCAAGCAGCCTGGATGACTGTTGCATTAATCAAACAGGGAGTTTGAAATCGAAATTGTTTGTAACTGAAAATATCAGTATTTTTCAAAATAAATATCGCTCCTTCACATCGAACGATATGAACCGTCACACCAGGGTGTGCAGTCCTTCGCACACATGGAATCACCAGTCAACCATGAAAAGTTGCAGAGGCAACTGCCAGAGACAGCACATGATAGTAGGGGCCATCATATGCATTATTCGGTATATCTTCAAGATATACTACCAAAAATGTGATTCCTACTGAGGGGTATCAGAGCTGCCACGACAAGAGCCTGAGCTTAGCTCCCGGAGGAGGCTAACAGCTGCCCGCAGGCCTAACCGCATCTACATGAAAAACACCATCACTGGCCAGCCCAGGAGGCTTGCAGACTCCACAGCTTCAGCGACGCGCACTCGGGCAGTCCCTATTGAAGTGACCCTTCCTCTGGCAGCGGTAGCAGGTAATGTCCGCGGCAGAAGACCGACCATGTTGAGTCCTCTCCTCACGACGGCCGCCCTCCCTCCGGTTGTTGCTCCCACGGCGAGACGACTCAGGCTTGCGAGAAGAGGAAGATGGAGGTTTCTTCGCCTTGACATTCTCAATCGCCTTCTTCAGCTCCTTGTTTTCCGTCGAGCCCTTCTCGCCGAGAGGGTCAACTGCATCAAACTCCTTGGCGACCTCCGCGCCGTACTCGTGCTCCACATGAAGCTTCTTGCCACGCTTGTTGATCCGAAGAGCCTCAGTAGTACACAACGCCAAAGCCGCGGTAATCATCTTGAACAATTCCGCAGATGACGGCGGAGAGGAAGCAGGAAGATCGGTGCCGTCCTCCACCAGATAACGCAGAGGCTCCTCCGCTGGTAGTGCCAAAAGGTCATGGATCTTGAAGACGTTGTCTAGGTCACGCTGAAGAATGCGCGCGTCAGCGGTAAGGCGGCGGCGAACCTTACCCGCTGACCTTTGTCGAGCCAACCATCCTCAGGCGCGTTGATGGTGCTAGACGATACCTCCGCAACAGGTGGTTGAGCTGGCCTCTTGCCTTTGCGATCGTAGTCGGCGTCTCCATCCGCAACGCGTTTCGAAGCCGAAGCCGAAGTGTACGGGCCGCTCGACGACGCGACCGCCTGCCTAAGCTCTGAGATCTCACGTTCGATACGGAGTAGGGCTGCAGAGGTATCAGCTGCTGCTTGTGTTATGTACTCCACACTGCTGTACTTTGTACTGCGGGAGCCGACGAAGGAGCGAAGAACTGGCGACTGAGGCGGACGAGAACGAGTACCAAGCCAAGCGAAGTACGAGTATGAGCATTGCGAGTGCGAGTACAAGTGAAGGCGAAGTACTGGGACGAGGACGACGAGGCGACAGCACGCGCGACTACAAGGCGACTAGTAGTGCAGGACAGTATTACGAGTACCCACATGGGGTGCAAGTAACCTGTACTTACGCCTGCGTACCAGCAGGAGCGCGATTGTTGTACGCGCTGGTAAAATACCTAGCGTTAAATAGAGCGCTGCCTTAGGAGCGTATTACCAGTAGGTACTAGAACCTATTGGACCCATCTAAAACGCTATAGCATTTGCTATAGCAATAGTAGAAAATATTGTATCACTGTGCTGCGGACAGACGAAGGTGCTAGCAACCTGTCTGTAGTTAGTTATGTGTTACTAAAATAGCGACGGGACGCGGGTTAGGACCGCACACGTCGATTTTAGTATTAGTATAGTAGTTACACGCAGCACAAGTGGTGGGAATTGGAATCTATACGCAGCGCGCGGAATGACGGAAACCATCGACTAAAAATAGGCCGGCAACACCACCGCCGGGTCAGTCACCCAGGTTACCGGCTTCCGGTACTGTAAGAATCCCTTTTCTCAAATCTCCGCTCATTATTCCTGGCCGTGTGGAATAACGATCCAGCAATGGGCCCTCGACTCAGCTCCTGCTTTAGGACTATCTATGGCTAGACGTCTATTCAGCCTAAGTCCTAAGGGGGCTGTAACACTTGGTTTCGGACCTTCGTCTGTCCGCAGCACAATGATACTATATTTGTCTGCTATTGCTATAGCAAATGCTATAGCGTTCTAGATGGTTCTAGTAGGTTCTAGTACCTACCAAAACTCCACTGAGGCAACGCTCCATCTAACGCTTGGTATCATCATCCTCTAACAGGTGACACCACAGCGTACGACAATCGCCGCTGCTGGTACGCAGGCGTGTGTACAAGTTACTCGCACCCCATGTGGGTACTCGTAATACTGTCATGCACTACTAGTCGCCTTATAGTCGCTCGTACTGACGCCTCGGCGTCCTCGTACCAGTACTTCGCCTTCACTTGTACTCGCACTCGCAATGCTCATACTCGTACTTCGCTTGGCTTGTACTCGTTCTCGTCCGCCTCGATCGCCAGTTTTTCGCTCCTTCGTCAGCTCCCGCAGTACAAAGTACAGCAGTGTAGAGTACATAACAGCTTGTCTAGCGGCGACGAGAGGGGAAGACTCAGTTACCCCATTTGCAGGTGGAGTATCACCACCTAGGACAGTGAGATGATGTTTGCGCGCAACGAGTTGCTCACGAAGAGCTTTGCAAGACTCAAGTAGCTCGTTCCAAACGAGCTCAAACTTGTTCACTGCCAAAATAGGGACGAGGAAGCACGGCGACAACACCACGAGCGAGACAAGGAGCCACGCCCAAGACGGACTCGCGGAGCGAGCCATGGTGAGTGCCGGGATCACACAACATATAGAGCGCAGAAGAATTTTGAAATTAGAGTCGAAGATGAACGAAAGTACCAGTCGTAGAAGACAATATAGTCAGGTGCCTTTCAACAACTGAAGGTGCTCCCGGTCTGCGGCTGCCTTTATACTAAGAGAAAGGGCGCCGTCGGACCGGCGCCGGCCGGTCCAGGCGGACCGGGCCGGCAAAGTCGTCACATAATCATGACGGCACTGCGAAACCAGGGTTTTTAGGTCGTTTCTCCCTAGGAAACCCTACAGTTTCTTGCGGTTTTCTAATCCAAACCAGTACCGTACTCGTACCAGCAGCGACTAAGGATATGTCCAGCATGCGAGCGAACATCATTGCCCGCAGTAGCGACCAGCATCGGTCTGATGCATCATAACATATCATATAAAAGATCATACAACCAAGGCCACACCTGGCATAGATTCCAAAACGTAGCAGTAATCCCCAAATATGTACGGGTACTGTACCATCCTACCATATTAATTACGAGGTGAGTTTGTGCGTGCGTGCGTGCGTGCATGCGTGTTTCTGTCGCCGACCTTCGGAACGGTTTCGCATAGGTTATTAGATAGATCAACAATGTATCCGTTATATAATCCGTAATAATTCCGCCGCATCCCAAAATAATCGTCACGCTTACATGCTGACTACGACCTGTACCGGTACGGGTACCGGCCGCCCGGCCGCCGCCGGTCCGGCCGGTCGTCGCCGTTTTCGTGAGGTTTACGGGCGGGCATGGCGCAAAGCGCCGAGCCGCCGCGTCCGGACCCGGACGCCGGACGACCGTCGCCCGTCCGCCTCGCCGCCTGTCTGTCGACGGACGCCGGGCCCCGGGTCGGCGGGTCGGCGGACGCGGGGTTGTACGGAGCGCTACCGACTACTACGATTGCACGAATGATCCTTACGGCTCTCTCGATGCTACACTCATGCACCGGGTCTACTTGTAATATAATAATTTCGGCCCTTTTGGAGAGATAGAGGACATATGTTCAAAAGCGACTCGGCATGGATTTCAAAATAAACTCTCCAAAATCTTACTCTCTATGAGCGACTACGAGGCGACCAAGCACTATTAAGTGCATGACAGTATTACGAGTACCCGTAGGTGTGTAAGGATACAGCGCAAAACGCACCATGCACTGGGTACCCACATGGGGATTTGTGTGGTACATATCCTTACACTCCACCCCCCCCCCATAAGATGGAGGACCTCCTCCATCAACGTTTCAGCTTGGATTCGGTGGCGATCCGCATTGGCCGGGTCGTCCAACATTGCGGGATATCATATCATATTACATGTTTCTCCGCGGGATCGAACCCGGATCCATTGCGTGCGTATAAGCACCAACTGTAAGGATACTGCGCAAAACGCACCAGGCACTGGGTACTTACATGGGGATTTGTGTGATACATATCCTTACAAGGTGCGAGTAGCATGTACGTACTCCTACGTACCAGCAGCAACGCGGTACATGATTGTTGTGCGCGCTGGTATCACCTACTAGAATCGACGTGTGCGATCCTAACCCGCGGCCCGTCGCTATTTTAGTAACATACACCTAGCTACAGACAGGTTCTTAGCATTGTCTGACCGCAGCACAGTGGTATTTTTATTCGCTATTATGCACCCACGAGAAGTTACTCGCACATGCTATAGCGTTCTAGTGGTTCTAGATGGTTCTAGTACCTCCTGCTAATACGCAACTACGGCAGCGCTCTATCCTATCTAACGCTACTGGTAGGTGACACCAGCGCGCACAACAATCATGTACCGCGCTGCTGCTGGTACGCATGAGTACGTGCAGGCTACTCGTTGTAAGGATACTGCGCAAAACGCACCAGGCACTGGGTACCCACATGGGGATTTGTGTGGTACATATCCTTACACTCCCCCCCCCCCCCCCCCCCCCCCCCATAAGATGGAGGACCTCCTCCATCAACGTTTCGGCTTGGATTCGGTGGCGATCCGCATTGGCCGGGTCGTCCAACATTGCGGGATATCATATCATATTATATGTTTCTCCGTGGGATCGAACCCGGATCCAATGCGTGCGTAGAAGCACCAACTGTAAGGATACTGTGCAAAACGCACCAGGCACTGGGTACCCACATGGGGATTTGTGTGGTACATATCCTTACACTCGCACCCTACAGGTACTCGTAATAATGTCATGCACTTAGTGCTTGGTCGCCTCGTAGTCGCTCATAGTCTCATACTGTCGCCTCAACGTCCTCATACTAGTACTTCGTGGGCCTTCGCTTGTCCTCGCACTTGTTGTGCTCGTACTTGTACTTCGCTTGGCTTGTTCTCGTACGCCTCAGTCGCCAGCTCTTCCCTCCCTCGTCGGCTCCAACAGTACATAGTACAACAATGTAGAGTATATAACAGCTGTTGCGGCAATGCGGCGGCCCGGGACGCGGCCCGGCTGTTGCGGCATTGCGGCGGGCCGGGTCCGGCATTTTGGAGAGTTTATTTTGGAATCCATGCCGAGTCGCTTTTGAACATATGTCCTCTATCTCTCCATAAGGGCCGAAATTACTATATTACAAGTAGACCCGGTGCATGAGTGTAGAATCGAGAGAGCCGTAAGGATCATTCGTGCAATCGTAGTAGTCGGTAGCGCCCCGTACAGCCCCGTGTCCGCCGACCCGCCGACCCGGGGCCCGGCGTCCGTCGACGGATGGGTGGCGAGGCGGACGGGCGACGGTCGTCCGGCGTCTGGCGATAGACGGACGACGGCAACCGGCGTTCGGGTCCGGTGCACGAGGCGGCCTCGGCGCTTTGCGCCATGCCCGCCCGTAAACCTCACGAACGGCGACGACCGGCCCGACCGGCGGCGGCCGGGCGGCCGGTACCCGTACCGGTACAGGTCGTAGTCAGCATGTAAGTGTGACGATTATTTTGGGATGCGGCGGAATTATTACGGATTACATTACGGATACATTGTTGATCTATCTAATAACCTATGCGAAACCGTTCCGAAGGTCGACGACAGAAACACTCACGCACACATGCACGCACGCACGCACAGACTCACCTCGTAATTAATAATATGGTAGGATGGTACAGTATCCGTACATATTTGGGGATTACTGCTACGTTTTGGAATCTATGCCGGGTGTGGCCTTGGGTGTATGATCTTTTATATGATATGTTATGATGCATCAGACCGGTGCTGGTCGCGACTGCGCGCAACGATGGTCGCTCGCATGCGGGACATATCCTTGGTCGCTGCTGGTACGAGTGCGGTCTGGTTTGGATCAGAAAACCGCAATAAACAACCGCTAAGACAACAGTACGCGTAACTTTAAACATATAGCTCTGAAGCCCAGCGCGCGAGAACTGGTGTGAATTTACAAAAAGGCAGCAACAAATCCACTTACTGCTAAAAGTAGTACTACAAAATCCTTCCCTACTAGAACCTCAGCCAGGCTGTGCTACAGCTCCGCCCTCGGGTACGGGTACGGGTGCTGCCTCCGATGATCAACCAACGACAACCATGGTTGTCCAACGTCACCTCAGCCGTGAGATTCGCTTGCGTGACTTCGTGGCCCTCGCTCTTGGCTTCCAGCGTATGGGTGCCGCGGCCTCGCGCCTTGATACCCTGCGCTTGTACAACGCATGCGGGCCGGGCTCCCTATCGCTTTTTCCAGTCGGATCACGAGTCAGCCCGTAAGATTCCCCATGCTGCTTATTCGGCCGCCGCTGCGCGAATGATGGGCCTTCACCCGCGCGGGGGTTCCGCGCTTGTCACATGTCATGGCCCCACGTGTGGGATTGACCCAATATGGCTTCGCTCTATGGATGGCTCGAACCGGAATGCCACGGATTTCGCCGTGGACCATCTGCCCATCTGCCCCGTTGCGAACTACAAGCACCGCATGCATACCGCTTTGAAAAATCTGTGGGCTTCCGTGGCGATCCAAGCGGGGGCGATGCTCGCTCGACCCGGACCGCTCGGGAGTCGACGACTTGACCCTTGAGACGAATGGACTGCGCCCAGCGGACCGCTCGCGGCCGTCAGATTTGGCGCTAGCGGGGTGGGGGGGGGGGGCAGGCGTTCGATTACATGATCGATTTCGCGTGCGTGTCCTCCACGACCTCCACTTGGGGCAACGACCCCCGCTGGTGCACCCCGGGGATCACGGCGACCGAGGCGGAGCGCAACAAACTAGCGGCGGACCGGGCGTCTTCCGCCCCGGTGCAGGATGTTCACCGGTACTACCCTTTTGTGGTTGAGGACCGCGGCCGCCTCGGAAAATCCGCTTTAACGGTGGTCTACATCTTCGCGGTGTTACTTGCTGTGCGCACCTTCCCTGGCGGTCCTTCCGCCCCGACTTCATGCTTCCTTCGTGGCCAGTCCGTCCAGGCTCTTCGAAACTTTGTTGCCAACCAGCCCGCTGAGGTCCGCCATCACCTGTCGCGCACGCGGCGGGGGTTGTTGCAGCGAGTCACTGCTTGCGTGCATGGTACCTTGGGCGGCATTCTCTCTGCCGGAGTGCAGACGGCCAAGTCTGATGCGTTTGCCCATGCTCATTCCGCGCCCTCTTCTGGTGTTGCTTCCACCTCGCAACTGCTGTACTGGATGTTTAGGGTGAGGGGTTCTAGAGGTTTTAGGGTTTTATTCGGGTGGTTTCCTGATCGCCTTTTGCGGCTAGCTCATGTGACTATATAAGTACTACAAAATCAACACAGCAAGCCGCCTAACAGCGGCCCGCATCCCGCACGAGGCGGGATGAATGAGTGATGCGCGCACGGTTCAGAGTCCGGGCCACGCGTGCACGTGTGTGTAGTGAGGGTGATCCTCGGACGTGCTGTGCAGCTTCGGCAACGGGATGGCGGGAAACGCAAGAAATGGTACATGTCATGATGTGAATTAATATGAACATGCCAGTAACACCTACCAGCCACACCTACTGGTGTGAATTACAAGAAGGGCAGTAACAAATCCACCTACTACTAAAAGTAGTACCTAAAAATCAACTACCGTGACAACCGTCTGTCGCATTGGGAGCGTGGTGACCTAGACACGTTGTTCGCACTCACGCGTATGCATGCATCTGTTCGGGCTACTCCTCATGATTACGTGGCTCCGGCGTCAGCCATTTGTGGGGACCCACCGCCGGTTACCAAACGCCAAGCTGCTCGGGCCTCGGCTTTGGCCGCGGTGGGCGAGTACAACCGCGCAGCTGCCGCCCTTCACTCAGTCCCGCTCGCGCCCACTGGCCCGCGGCTTCACAAAGAGCTCCTTCGCTTGCATCCCCAGACCCCGGACCATGTTCCTTGCGCGCTCCCGGATCCGTTCTCGTTGGACCGCCTCACTTTCCCTGAGGCTTTGGTGGACGTTTGCGAGGTGCTGTCCAGCAGCCCCAATGGTCCTGCCCCATTCCTCGATGGCATCCGCTTTGATGCTCTCCGTGCCCTCTGCTCGCGCTCCCACCTCCGTGGCACAGCCGAGGCCATCGCAAATGCGGAGGTCCCCGCTGGCGTCGCCCATTTCCTTTCCTCCGCTACCTTGGTTCCCGTAGATAAGCTCACGCCGACGGAGGGCAATGCGTTGGAACTAAGTGCCGGAGACATGAAGGGGTCCGTTCGGCCCATTGGGATCGGCAGCGTGCTTGACCGGTTCGCTATGCGCGTCCTCTTGCGCGCTCATGGCGAGCCCATCGCCCAATGGCTTGCCGCCCGCGGCCAGTTCGGTTTTGGCGTTAAGGGTGGCGTGGAACTAGTTCAACTCCTTGTGCGATCTCTCCTAGACTCGGATCCATCCCTCGTCTTGGTGCAGCTTGACGCCGAAAACGCGTTCAATTCCTTCTACCGCTCCGAAATGTTCCGCACACGGCTCGAGGACCCTGTTTGGCAGCCTCTATTGCGTTCGGCGATCATGCTTTATGGTCAAGAGTCCAATCTGTACGTTTTCGATGGCTCCCAACCCGGTCCGTCTCTCCGGATTCCAAGCCGTCGAGGGGCCCGCCAAAGTTGCGTCCTCGGCCTCATCCTATTCGCCGCCGTCGCTGCCCGAGTGTATGCTCGCATCGGCGCGGCTGCCCCCAGTCACTCAGTGTTGGCGGCTTTCTCAGACGACGTCAACCTTGTCGGCACTGGCGATGGACTTGCGCTTGCTACACCCCTCCACATAAGTCCGGGTTTTGCATTTTCGATCGCAAAGCGCATGCATGGGCGAGGATAACGCCGGCTGCATGTGCATACATGCTAACTACAGTGGGAATAGTTCGGGCGAACGCCTATTGTGCGCTTTATACCCACCCGCGCGACAACACGACCATTTGTGGGCGCCCTTTCAAAAACGCGAAATCATTGCATGGTGCGTTGGCGCCAGAAAGTTGTGGGTTGCGCCAACCGTCCAAACCTATGGAAATAGCGGCACTCGTCGCACCAAACTCGGTGGATACGGCCCTTGGCATAAGTTGCACACACCGTGCGTGTAGGCCACTGAAAGCATGTCGCTATAGGCACGACGTGACACCCCAACGTCAAGTTGGCCACTGTGGGGAGCAGTTTTGGGGTGAAAATGCTGCTGTTTCTGTGGCGAACGCACGTAGGAGAGGCGCTCGATGGACCCCTTGGCGTAGGGCAGTGCTCTACTATGGGGGCGCGTGGTGGAATGCCAGTTGCACCGTTTCGTGGGCGGGGTGGCGCGGTAGGGGCGTGGATTTTGATTAATATGAAATTCCTTGAAAAATGCTGTGGAAAATGGCATTTTGGCTGGTAGATGTGTGTATCGCTAGGAGGTGGCACATGCCAAGTGTTGGTGGTCCGTGGTCATCCACATACATAACGCTCTCGCGCAACTGAGTATGGGGCTTAGACACGCACTTGGCGCAAAGCCACGCGCCCGATATGGGTGGGCACATGAGGCAGTGAGGGGCAACTTGGATGATCATCTTTGGGGATTTTTTCCGGAGACCCAAAAAATCGATTTTGTGATTATGAAAGAGTGTTCCCGACGCAGAATTGAACGAGGAATGGCGTGATACTTTTAAAAAGTTTTTCTGAGCAAACCCTGACAAGTTATAGCGTTTTGAAGCCAAGGGGGTGTTGCCGCGCGTGGCCGACACTGATGCCATGCCAGTATCGCGACGCGACATGCACTGGCCGCCGCCCACACGGCTGCACCCCAACCAAATGCACCCGAGCCCCTCGCCAATGTGTTTCCTCACGCGTTCATGGCCATCCCGCCGTTTGGTTGCCTATGCACGCGCGTCGGCGTGTGCGTGATACCGACCCCGGTTTTGGTGCAGTTGCTCGCGACGCCCATCCACGCACCAAGTGCAGCGTGATTCCCTAGTCAAAGGTCATTAAGCTTCGGTTTGAGCCACTCGTCATGCAGGTTTTATAAAGCCCTCTGAGATTCCAGGGTTTCATCTTATATACCCTACGTTCAGGTACCCTAGACTTGTGAAGTCTTGAGAGTGCCGAAAAGGGACCCCAAACTTATGTGCAGGGGTGTACATGGGTGGCCCCGTCCGCTTTTGCCGCCGTTGGGCTAAACGTCACCATTCGCAAACGACAGGCGTATTGTCAGCTTGGCTCTTCGTCCCCGTTCGGCGCCCTTCCTTTTGGGCATTTGTTGCATGGTGTTGTAGTCTCCTCGTCCGGAATCAAGGTGCTTGGTGCCCCTGTGGGCTCGGCCATTTTCGCCCGGGAACTGCAGGAGAAAACGGTCGAAAGATTTTGCCAATTCGGCTCCCGGCTTATCGGTTTGGCAGACCACTTCCACTTCCACACTGCTACTCGTTTGCTGCAAGTTTGCGGCCGTCGTTTTGGCCACCATCTCCGCTCCACGCCTCGGGGCTTGGGTTGATCCGAGGGGTATGGCGACACTATTACGTCTTTCCTCGAAGATGCCGACGCCGCCGCATTTTCAACGCTTGCCGGCATATGGGGTGTTAGCCCCGACCTCTTGGATACGCCCTCCATGCGCACGCAGCTGTCCCTCCCGGTCCAATTTGTGGGCCTCGGCATCGGCAATAATGTGGCTATAGCAGGTGCCTCCCACATCGGCGCTGCCGCTCTCGTGGTTGGCCAAGCTGTGACTTTCCTCCGTGCTCAACACGCCACACGAGCGACGCCGGGGCGTTCTTTTCCGACCCGTCCGGCGTATCCATCCCTCATAGCCTCTACCTTGTTGGGGCGTCCTCGATCCACCAGGCTTTGACCACCCCAACGTTGGAGCTCGATGCCGGCGCCAACGCGTCGGCGCCGATGTGGGCAGTCGAGCTTCGCGCCGCTCATACCCGTGTCGTTGACGAGTGTGGAGACGCGGTGCTCGAAGATCTAGCGGGGCCGCTGGCCTCTGCCCTAAAGTTGCTCCCCCCCCAAGCGCTCTCACGTTGCCCGTGCCGGCTGCTCGGCCGCCGGGGCTGAGCCGGCGTCTGCAATGCGCTCGGCGGCCGACCTCCAAGCTGTCCCGCATTACTCGGACTTCCCCTTGCACTCCATGCGGAAAGTACAGGAAACCCTGAGCCACCGCATTCACACGGTCCGTTTCGCAAAGTCTGCTGCGCGTATGCCTACAAGCGGCCCTGGCAGCAACCGCGTCCGAGGCCGCCTCTTACGCGCTGCGACGGCGTTCCTGGTGACTGATCCTCCAAGTGAGGGTCGCCTTGGTGAAGTCCGTGAGCGTTCCCCTGAGTACTACGATTCCATGTTCCGTGTTGCCGCTTGCCGCCCATTTGGCCTTCCGGCGGCTCATGTCCTCTCCCTTGGCGAGCCATGCTCTTGTGCTTCTTGCTCCTTCTCGGTACAAGGTATGCTTGCCCGTTTTGAGGATGCTGGCGTGGAGTTCACTCCTTCAACTTGGGCGGTCGCATACGCTGATCACGTGGCACGTTGCTCTAGGGGCGACTCCAATCACGCCGCACACGAGTGGGCGGCACATGGCGTTTCCGACATTTGCCACGACGTGAAGTCCGCGCTGGGCGTGGGTGTCCAGATCCTCACGGACCCGTCGGTGCTTGTTTCTCTCCCGAAGGGCAGCGACGGGCGGCCTGCCGATGTTGGGCTTTTTGGGTATGGCGGCATCCGCGGAAACGCGGTTGCTGTCGATACCACCATTGCCCCTATCCTCGGCGTGTCAACCTCGGATCCAACGACTGCTTTGCGGGCTGCAGAGCGCCGCAAAATCCAGAAGTATGACGAGGGTGTCCGAAACGCTGCCGGTATGCTTTGCTTTGTTCCTTTCGCCGTTTCCGAGGCTTTCTTGGTGAAGCTCGCGAAAGCTAGCCAAGCACACACTGGCCAAAAAATCGGCCAGCTCTTGTCTGCGTGGCGCCGCCGTTTCTCCTTGCTCATCAACATGGCACATGCAGACAACGTTCTTGGCGGGGTCGCGGCCGCGCGTGCGGCACGTGATGGCGCTCATGCGCCTGCGTCGCGTCGCTCGTCGGCGTGTGTTGCTATGACCCGGGTCATTGGCTGCAAGCGTCCTCGCCGCGCCTGATAGCCTACCCCGGGGCGGGGGTTCCTTAAGTTCTTGGCAGCTAAGTGACTTTGTGGTTCCCTTGGCTCCTTCTTGGTTCTTGGCTCCCTGTCCCCCTGCTCGATCTTGGTTTCAGGCTTATGTCTCTCTTTTGCTGGCAACCTTTCATAGTTGCTGTTAGTTCTGTTGTAGTGCGCTTTTGTGAAAGCCCTGATGTAATATATAGTCCTAAAAATCAACACAGCAAGCCGCCCAAAAACGGCCCGCACCTACTGGTACTGGTGTGAATTACAAATTGGTACTGGTGTGAATTACAAAAAAAGCCGTAGCAAATATGATCTAAACTAGTTTATGGGGTTTCCATCCTTGACCTAACCGCTTTTTAGCTACAAGTGCTGCTCAGTGGTACGGGAACTAGTAACTGTTGTTGCGCCCTTGTTGGGTGCAGCACGAGTAGACATAAAAGCAGCCAGAACAGCTGAGCCTGCCATCTTCCAGTTTTCGCTGCGTTCCACGCAGCGATGTAAAAACTGTCTCGTAACCCGTTGCGAGCAAGGTCACCCCAGGTTGTTCAAGACCACACCCGGCTCGCCACCCGAGTGTGATATTCTCGTCCGTACGTCCGTGCGTTACCATGCAAGATGGAGAAGAACCCGTCGCTGAGCCGACGTTGGAGTCGCTGAACGCAGATATGAGGGCCCAGTCTTCATTACTGCGAGAGCTGGCTACAGCTGTGGCACAATTGACGGCTCGTGATCGCGTTGTTGATGGAGAAGGGGCACATGGCTCCGGCTCAGGGCAGCGCTTCGCGGGACAGCCGACAGGCAGCGGGGGAGCCGCAGAGCGCCCCGACTTGCTAGAGCTAGCCCAGAGCGGCCGTGTCGGAGCAAAATCCGTGAGTGCCGAGGATGATTACCTCGCGGTGCCAGAGCTACTGCAGAGAGCAGATTCTGGTTACGAGGCCGTTCGACCGGTCAGCCGAGTGCCTGGACTTTTCCCCTTGAGCACCGACCTAACGAACGAGTACCTCAAGCAGGATGACCGGCGTCTGCCGGCCCAGGAGGAGTACTTGTGGATGTCGTGTTTCGGGGCCCACATGGCCGCCCTTTTCGTGGCGCTCGACGAGCTGCTACCTTACGTCCCCACCACTAACCAGGACTTCACCCCCTACCTCGCGAGGGCTCGGAATCACGCCGAGGCCATCGACAAGGCGTTTCGTTTTCGTCTAGCCTTCCTGCGGAGGCTGAATGAGATCAAGCGCGTGCACGGTGACCAAGGTGTTCTGGACGTGCTGCGAGCTCAGCATTTTCAGCCTGCTTCGGAGCATCTGGGTTCTGCGATTTTTGGGGACCTCATGAGGGACTACGAGCGTCGTGTCTTCGAGGCGACCGTTGCCAACAGCGCCAAAGCGACCGCTACTTCTCGAGTAGCGGCTGCAGCTGCAGGTCGCGGGCGTGGGCGAGGACGTGGCGGCGGACGTGCACGCGGCCGCGAAGGTGAGCACGAGTGACCGCGTGGGGCGCCGCTCGTCGGAGCTGCATGAGCCTTGCGAGGCCACCTTTCGGTGACCGCCGCAATCGCACCTTGCAGCTCAACGGCGGGATGAGCGCCCTGTGTCAGGACCTGACCCCCCCACCTTACAGACTTCATTTAGACCTTCCTCGGTGCGGCGCTTCTTACAGCTACAGCCGAGTGCGGCTCAACCATCCGCACACCTGCACATGGCGGCTCAACCATCCGCCTTTCTTACAACCCCATCTCTGCGTTCGTCGGTTGTTACACTACGTGTTACAACCGGTTCGCAACGACCAAGTTTCGCGCGTGTACGTTACGCACGGGACAGGCGCTACGAGCGCGAAGGGCGCGCGGGGCGGCCCTCTTACCTGAACCTAGCCCCGCAAACCCGTACTGGAGCTACTGCAAACCCGTCCAGCAACTACCGGCCAACCGCCGGGAACCTAACTGCTGCTGCCGAGTACTTTGCGAACAGTAGCCGTGCCGGTGGAACTCTGTCAGTAAAACGACGCACTTACGTAATCGACGAGCCCGCAGCTATCGCTCCATGGGCTGCGTCACTGCGATCTCGACTGCAGGACGCGTTCGGCTCAGACGAGCTAGGCCAGCGGACGCTGGACCTGCTCTCCAGCTCCCTCAGCGCTCAGACCCTCAAGAGCTACGCCGGCAGACTGTCTCAGTTCGCTGAGTTCTGCCACGACTCCGAGAACATCAGCCCGCTGGAAGCGACTACTGCTACTGTTGTTCGGTACGTTGCCTGGATCGGGGAGCGAGGGCACATCGCAGCTAAATCGCTGCAGCCCTACCTGTCTGCCATCAACACCTTCTTCGAGCTGCACAACCTCGTCCCGATCGCCAAGGACAGCCTACACCTCACTTCGGCAAGGCGTGGGTTAATGTTGCGGCAGCGCCGACTGGACGCTGCCCCTTTGCGTGTCCCTCTGCCTGCGGATGTAGCTTACCGCTTCGTCTCAAAGGCCGAGCTAATTGTGTCTGCTCCTTACCCAGAGTCCCACCTCGACTACCGAGCCCTCTTGGCCTCGGTTGTCAACTTCCTGTTCTTTGCCAGAGGCCTTACTGGCGTCTCCTGTCGAGTGCAAGATGTGCATGTCGACACCTACAACATCACCTTGCAGGTCTACCGCGAGAAAGGTCGCGCTGGCCGGCGGGGACCCGACGACCTGCGCGTACTTCTCCTTCCAGTGTCCGAGCACCCTCGAGTGGCACGACTCTTGCGCTACTTCATCGACAACGTCCAGTCTGCCCCCCTGGTTACTGTTGGCTTGGCTGCCTCCAACTTCTGGGCTGTCAATGTGGCTGAGCAGTCAAAACCTTGGACTGCGGCTACGATGTCAGACTGGTTGTCTACAGCGGTCAACCTAGTCAACGCTGCCCCTCTTGCTGGCACTTCCTGGACTTCACACAGTCTACGCAAGGGCGCAGCCTCTGCAGCAAACGCCATCGGAGCGCCACTGTCCCACATCCGCTACCAAGGCGGTTGGGCCACTAACTCCGATGTCGTTCTGGACTACATCGACCCCAACGTTCTTCCTTCTCCTGGCGCGTGGTTCTTCTTTGGACACATCGCCCCCCTCCGCCACTTCCAAGTCCAACAGGACTCCGCAGCGGTGGCCTTCCCAGTGCCTCCTTCATGACTTGGCGCTACCCCTTCTCCGTCAATCCACCGCTCTCTACGTTCGCTCAAGACTGGCAAAACCAGACTCAACTTTGAAATGATCTAAACTAGTTTATGGGGTTTCCATCCTTGACCTAACCGCTTTTTAGCTACAAGTGCTGCTCAGTGGTACGGGAACTAGTAACTGTTGTTGCGCCCTTGTTGGGTGCAGCACGAGTAGACATAAAAGCAGCCAGAACAGCTGAGCCTGCCATCTTCCAGTTTTCGCTGCGTTCCACGCAGCGCCCCCCCTGACTCCGTTTTCCCTCCACGCTTTCGCTAAACCATCCTGCCAATTTCGGCTCTTGACCGTGTAAAACAGCCTGCGCGACCTTTTTGGCAAAACCAGACTCAACTTTGAAATATCCACCAACGGCTAAAAGTAGTACTAAAAGATCAACAGAGCAATCCGCCTAGAGGCGGCCCGCATTCCGCACGAGGCGGGATGGATGAGTGATGCGCGCACTGTTCAGTCCGGGCCACGCGTGCACGTGTGTGCGAGGGTGATCCCCGGTAGGACATTATTACGAGTTTCGTAGGGTGCGAGTAGTCGCTAACCTGTAGCGACCACGCACTCATGCGTACCAGCAGCAGCGCGGTATATGATTGTGCGCGCTGCTATCACCTACATGTACTAGAATCGGCGTGTGCGATCCTAACCCGCGGCCCGTCGCTATTTTAGTAACACACACCTAACTACAGACAGGTTCTTAGCACCTTCGCCTGTCCGCAGCACAGTGGTATTTTATATCATTACATAAGGTCTTTCACAAAAGCGCACTACAAACAGAACTAACAGCAACTATGAAAGGTTGCCCGCAAAAGAGCATTACAGTGGTATTTTTATTCGCTATTATGCACCCACGAGAAGTTCCTCGCACATGCTATAGCGTTCTAGATGGTTCTAGATGATTCTAGCTAGTACCTCTTGCTAATACGCAACTACGGCAGCGCTCTATCTAACGATTACATGAGGCAGCTGCAAAATTCAAGAAATCCATACAAAAATTTAGAAGAAAATCCAGCTACGGGCCACCAGAGGCGGGAACCGCCAAGACAGCCACCGACCATGCATCGCCACCAGCCAGCCACCGCGCCACGGAGTAGGGACGCTCTCCCCAACACACAATCCCGGGCTACTCCAATAGCGGCACTAGGCCGAATGTGAGGTGAAGGCGCCCACAGGAAAGCAGCTTCGAAGTAGAGGTCTCGCAGCAAGGAGCGGAAGTTGGGGGGTCCAACCCAGAACGGGGCGCCACGGGCGTGCAACAGACACAGGCCACCCAACGCCAAATCCGCCGCCAGCTCGGCCGCCTCCTTTTCCGCCAAACGTAGAACGCCTTCCCTAGCACAACATCCCGGGCCACTCCAATAGCGGCGCTGAGCCGAATGTGATGTGGAGGCGCCAACAGGACATGAAGGGGGAAAGTGCTCAACGAGTAGGGAATGGAGAGCCGACCGGGCCAGCAACGACGTAAGACGCCGGTGTCCAGCGCGCGTTGTTCCGCCCAGCGCCATATCCGCCGCCAGCTCGGTCGCGTCCCCTTCCGCCGAACGTAGAACTCCCTTCCCAACACAGCATCCCGGGCCACTCCAATAGCGGCACTGAGCCGAATGTGATGTGGAGGCGCCGACAGGACAAAAAGGGAGAGGGTGCTCAAAGAACAACGACCGGGGACTTGACCGGACCATCAACGACGTTAGACGCTTATGTCCAGCGCGCGTGGTTCCGCCCAGCGCCATATCCGCCGCCAGCTCGGTCGCGTCCCCTTCCGCCGAACGTAGAACTCCCTTCCCAGTAGAACATCCCGGGCCACTCCAATAGCGGCACTAGGCCGAATGTGATGTGGAGGCGCCGACATGGCAGGAAGGGAGAGGGTGCTCAAAGAACTGCGAACGGGGACTTGACCGGACCAGCAACGACGTGAGACGCCGGTGTCCAGCTCACACCGCTCCTCCGCGGCAGTGGCAGCACGGGTGGGGCCAAGGCTACCAAGGCGCCACCCGTAGTGCACGATCCCCGCCCCCGTCCCCAGCCGGGGGTGGAAGCGGAGGAAGGGCCCGCGAGTCCGAGGGCCGAGGACGGTCGTCGGGCCCGCCCATGTGGTGGGTGGGTGGGGTGGATATCATGTACCGCGCTGTCGATGTTACTGTCGTAGAGACGCTGCCGGTATAGTCGCTAACGGTTTCCATGCCACGTAGTAGCGGGGTACTACCCGTGGTAGTAGTGATATACCGCGCACAACGATGAATAGTACGGGTATTGTACTCGTACAATAGACAACGACATTATTAGATTATGGCGCGCGACAACTACTAGTACACCATTGCTGGCGGTAGCACCGGTAGTCGCATTGGCTTTCTCCGTCCCCAGTACTTTCCGTGCGTTCTCGACGCTATCCATGTATTAACCCAAAAACTAACTACCGCCGGTGCTGGTACTCGCAACATGCTACGAGTAGTACTGCTACTACGAGTATGATGGTGACGAATAGCGACCACGAACCCGAGCAATACAGATGTCCTTGCCGATCTTAGGTTATCCGAGATGCTGCAAAAGCCGGGACGTACAGGTAGTTATATGCGGACGATACACACATATCACCGCATATGGGTTTTCCAGTCAATAATTTCAACACAGATAGTAGCACCGCCACATCACCGCGCTCCCGACGTCGTCAGACTTGTAACGCTACTACGACGGCGCGCGTCAGTTCTAGTGATAAATGGGTTAAAGCATACGCTTACTCAAACAATCATAATATACAATGCTGCTCTACTCGAGATCCCATGCTAACAGTGGTGGCTGCATCTTGTTCATCAAACCAGCCAACATCGCTGTCGAATCTGCTCAGTCCGGTACCCCCCCCCCCCCCCCCCCCCCCGCGGTCACGTATTATCGTTCAACCATTGCCTTATTAGTTCGTTCCTACGGCGGCTTTCTGTTAGAAGCGTGCCCGGGGTGTCGATTTTTGAGGATTGTCATAATATAAATAGCTTGCAAAACCCGATTCTAGGAGCTGCGAAAAACGTTTCCGAGCGCCATTGATGCGGGAACTGTCGCAAGGACGTCATGCAAGCACAACTAGAATCACGGACCATCACGGACCTACGCTCTCGATCAGAGCTCGGTAAGGTCATCCAGCCTCGCATCGAACTCACGTGCAACATTTTAAGCTAATACCGGTACATCCACATACTGACACACAGCAGATATCTTCTTCATGCTGTATATGGCGTCGTGTTGTGGGTGGTGGTGCCGGGAGCCAAAGAATGGGGGCTGATCTTCCAGTCCACAAACTACCATCGGATCGGTTCGGCCGGTCGTCGGCACCACGGCGCGCCTGAACAACCAGCATATCAACAAGAGATGAGTATTCCGTGACGGCGCAACGGCCAAAGGTAGCCTCTAGGTATCAAACCGGCTAAATTGCTGCAAGTCCCGCGGACATTTTACCATGCATTGCAGCAGCGTGAGCGCCAGTGACTAGCTCCTACCAACCCCCGGCGCTGCGAGCCGCCGGCGCCGAGTAGTGGCGTGCCATAGGGCGTCGCAACTCCAACCGCCGTATTTCTGAGGGCAAGGAAGGTTGGACGCCTTCCGAGGGGACTTGGGTAGAGGTGACCAAGAAAATGCGATGCCGCGGGTGTGTTGGCGCGTCTTTCGGACTCGGAAGACTCGGTTCTACGACACGCAAAGATGGGCGTGCGCCAAGCCGCCTCCGTCCACCGCCGCGCATGTCGCAGCCGGTGGTAGCTGCTGCACCGTACGTCCGTCGCGCCTCTGCTCCGTCCGGACCCGGTCAGGCCGAAACGCGGGGCGAGCTGGGTGATGAATCGATGCCGACGCCGCCGCCATCGTCCCCGCCGCCCTCTCCGCCACTCCCGTCTCCCCAAAACGAATAAGCGAGCCCCGCACTACCTAGCGGCGGAGAGGGGCTTTCGGTGTCGTCTGATGGCGGCCTGGCAACAAGCATGGCATCGCATGAGATGAATGCCGAGCTTCACGTCGGCACTATCACAGCCAAGACGTTTGGGACGCGGGGGAGCTCTCTCGGCCATGCAGTCCCCCCCCCCCCCCCCCCCCCCTCCACCGATATTGCCCTCCCTGACGTCCCGTTACACTTGCCATAGGCCCACCGCCGCGATGTGATAGCCACCCGTGTGTATCACCCATCATACATGTCGTCAGTTGGAGATGGGTTCACGAGGACGCAGATCCGGCGGATAGGGAGATGGTGATGAAGATAATTTACAACGACAACCACTCGGAAGAGCTAACCGAGTAAGAGATACAACTGCTACACCTGACGACAGAGCAGCTGAGCGATTTCACTCGCAGGTTGCCTCAAGGCGCCATTGACGACCTACTTGCGGTGCGCCCCTTGCACACCGACGGTGCCTTCGGCGGTTGCTTGTCCGCGTGGTTGATCGATAGTGTAGGTATTGGTAGGTCATTGATTGCATTGATACAATGTATCCATGGCAATGGCCATGTAACCACACCACTTAGTCGTAGGCAGGAGAAACATTTAATCATTGGGTTTGCAAGTAGGAAAATCATTTATTGTTTTGAAGCAACTAGTCGGAAGGTCCGTCCGGATTTCTTGGTTTACTCTTAGTGTATAAATGTTTACATCTATATGTATAAATATACATATCAAGAAATGAGGATATTTTCTTTTTTAAGGAAGGGGTCAAAATAATATTATTCCGCTAATACAATGAAAACGACTAATCGGTATTGCGACCAATCCTTGATGCACGACGAATTCTTACTACGACTCCGCGCTAACTAACAATTACATCCGAGTCGCGATTGGAGGCGGCGCAATGCTGTATTCGCTAGGGCAGACCGGCAGAGGAATGTAGGACGGCCGGGCGGGCGGTGAACTTTGAACACGGCAAGTCGTTATTGCCAAAAGGCAAACAACGTACGGCGAAAATAATACTATAGGCCATTCGGCCCGCCCCATGTCGAGCCTTCTTCTAGCGCTACGGGGCTGTATTGCTTGTAAAACGTCAAGCAATTATAACGTAAAGAGCTGAAGATATCGCTGAGAGCAGTGTGAAGATACGATCGGGGGCAGCTGCGGCAGCTGCGCACCTTCCTCCGTGGCAGTGTGTCCGGCCGCCTTCATGCCCTCTCCTTCCGCGGCACCGGCTTGGTGCGCGACCGGCGGGCAGGCTCCACCGAGCGCCGCACCTCCGCCGCCAGCGCGCCGCCCCGCCTGGAGCGCGCGGCGGGTGGCCGAGTCGGCGAGGTGCTCCACACGCCCGGCTGCTGCTGCGATTGCGGCGGTGGCGACGGCAACGCCGCGTCGGGCAACATGGGTTGTGCCTGCGCGGGCTGCGCGGCGCAGAGCGCAGCGCTCTCGGCTTCGTGCAGCACCGGAGCCCAGTGGGATTGCCACACCGGGCTCAGCAGCCGCCGCTGCGCGGGCTCGCCCTCCAGGTTGGCGTCCCCCCACAGGCTAAGCACGACGTCTGCTCAGGCGCAAATCGGCGAGAGAGGGCGAAAGTGGAGCAGCCACCGACTATCGCACTGGCAAGGTGCAAACGATGATTTGCTGAAGATGACGGTTACACGCGCGTTCGTTTAAAATGCTTGCTCGCATTTGCACCTGGCAAGAGCTACGCGAACTTCTGCACTACGCTTACGGTCTGGGTCGTAATGGAGTCGTAACGGCATGTAATCATGGATTTTCGAATGTACGCGGCTGTACCGGTCGTAATCCGGTCGTAATCTGGTCGTATCGCTGCTGATCACTGCGAGCTAACGGTCCTCGTACTCGCTAAATCGCCACGCGATACTAGAATGTCTTTGGACAGCTACGGAACAGTTGATTTCTAGTACTTAACGAGTAGCGCGTCCCGGGTGATGACACTACAACCCCCGTCCCCGCCGTCACCCATAGCCCCGCCGGCACCGGCCCCGGCCTCAGCCCCGGCAGCGACGAGGTCGAGAAGGACGCTGGGGATCCCGACCCCATCGCCGCCGAGGCTAATGGGTACGTCGGCTTCTCGTGACGAAGTCGTTCGGAGAGGATGGCGATTGGTTCGGACAGGTGGACCGCTCTCTCGCACGCAACCGTAGCCCCATAGCGAGCCGCATTTTCTCATTTTACACGCTCGCCCCCTCGTACGGCACATCCATGTAATTCAAACATGATCCCATTCCATACTGCCCGATGCATAGTGCCGCACACAGCATTGCAGCGATGCAGTCCGAGAGAGCGAGCAATCAGAGGTAAAGCACATGAATTACACGCCAGTCAAGTCATGTGCCGCGGCACAAGCCATGTCTACAGAACGGTCAAAAACTAGTTGACCGTCAACGTCTCTCACATTCCTGATATTTTGCTGCACATGGTACATGAAAACGGTCCGGACACTTAGCGGGGTGTCGCAGGCCGTGCATCGGCCGTGCGCGGGGGGTAGGTCGCTGAGTCGCTCAGCGACGCAGCGCACGCTTCGCCAAGAACCAGACATATTGCACTTGAACACAGCAACACATATGCACACACCACGGATCACACAGGGGGTCGACACATATTCTGACGGGTAGAAACTTTGATATGGTTCCATACTGCCGGATTATGGTGTTTGACCAGGGCGGGTGCCGGATCTGGTCCAGGGATCACTTTGACAGCGAGGGGAGGAGGGTCGCGGTTAGGCAGAAAGTCGAGTGCGCACTGTGACTCGCCCGCGCTCACCTGACAAGCTTCGGCCGTGCTCCGCCTGGATGATGGCGAAAACCACCGTGGCGGCAGGCTTTAGTGTCCTCGAAACGTTGTGCCGGGCCTTGAGTGACCGAACCGTGTATGGTCGCCCCACGAGCGCCGAGCGTGGGCTGGGTGGTGACGGTCAACTGACCGTTCCGGCGCATCGCGTATGCATACATTTATGCGGGCCGCGGCGAGGGCTACTAATGTGCCGATACCGGTACCCTACAATTAGCCGTGGGCAGGCGTCCAGCCCTCCTTCCCCTCAGGAATACGGCGCTTGGAGGTGCGACGCCCGATGGCAAACCAGCAGCGACTACTTGGCGCCGGCGGCTCGCAGCGTGCGGGGGTGGGTAGGAGCTACACACCGGCGTTGCTGCGGTGGTTAACTGCCCGCCCGGACTTGCTGTAAGAAATCAGGTTTGAGCCCTACGGGTACGATGCCGCTGGGCATTATTGGCCGTTCCAAGTCGTCACGAAGCTTATTGTGAGGCGTGAAAGTACAGCATGGCGGAAGTCCCAAAGATTACGGGTAGGCGCGCGAGGCGCAATGTGGGCCCAATGTATTATGTGGACGGCACGACATGGGACTGGTAGCAATATTACGGAATGCAGGCCGGCGGGCACTTCATTGCGACTACCGAGCCTAGTAGAAAAGTGGCGATTACACGGTATATACGGCGATTACAAGCCCATTCCGTGGGAAAATCGCGATTACGGGCCATTACCGTGTAATTCCAAGACGTGATGGGAGGAAAGTGGTGCCAACCGCCGCGGCCAGGTCACTTCATGGCGGACAGACTCGCGTGGAGTCCTTTACGTGATAGATTACGCGGACAACGACTTGGAGGAGCTCGCGCAGCTGGAGCGGCTTTGATATCTCGGGTGCAGCTACAGGGGCTCGTCGCGCGGAAAAAAGGGCGATTATTGAGTCAAAATGGGCACATTTCTGGACTCAAAATTGCAACCCCTTATTGATCAATATTGTACCCCTTTTGGGGGGTGCAAACTTGAGTTACGCCTAACACTGTACGAATGTACTGTGAAACTGGCCTTTGACAAATTCCTTTTCTTGCCAACACTGTACGAGGTACTATTCAGTGAAATGAACCTACACTATGTACTACAAGCATGTCCACCGCCCTTTGACGAAATGCGTCGCTACCCTTCCATGCTAACCGTTTTTTTGTGGCCTCGAATGCTACACCGCCACTGTACTTCCCACTCATCTACCCCTCGCAAGCTCCCTCGCGCTTGTATTCTTTCAGGCATCTTCACGCTTCTCGGTGCACAAAAGCATGGCAGACCGTGATGGCAGAGCATAACGCCCATCTGCCCGCTTGCAGAGTCCTATGCGTGGCGGGGACATCGGCGGCTGCACTTGGCTTTGATCCAACGAGCAGGGCTCTCGACACACTGCTAGCGACCCCCATGGCGCAAGATTCTCCGCAGATGCACTTGCGTTCCGGCAAGAGGGCGTCTCAGGCGCCAATACACACGACTCAGCCCATGAGGCCCATGCAGCCGGGCGGTGGGCAACATGGAAGCGGACCGCTATGGCCCGGGGCCGGAGATTCGCAGCCTTCGCCTCACGGCGAGCCTCAGCCTGACCCCCCAAGCCCCAAGGTGTGCCACCTTTGGACCCTCTCCCGGAAGCGACTCCAACGGTACGCGGACTCGCATCTTCGCTCGCATCTCTCATCAGGGCGCCGTGGGCTGCGTTAAGCGCACCTCGCCGTCGCGCATCTCGCCATGAGTGGTGACACCCGCCCTGTTTCCCACCCGTTTCGTGTTTTCGTCCTTGTCTGCCAACGACCTCTAACACCTCATGCACGATCCGCAGTACCCGATGACCTCAGACTGCAAGGGAGGGGCAGGGACGAGAGCACGGTGAACATGCGGGCCTTCTTGGCCTCTGAAGACCACCGGCTTGTGTACAACGAGCTGCGGGGGATTTGCAACGAGCATGTCCAAGAAGCTCACCGGCAGATGCGAATATCGTCCCCTGGTAAAATGGCCCGGCAAAAGCCCTCGTCATGGCAGTCCCGGACTGCGGCTCGGGTCCTGCCAATGTCGACGGCGTGGCGGGGGGGGGGGGGGGGGGGGGGGGGGGCTGCTCCTCATCATCTTTCTCAATTGCGGCGCGCCACTCACTGCCGTCAGGAGGGGGCGAGATGTGACAATTGTCGACGCCTTGTGGTTGGTCGTCGGAAGAGATTCGGCGACTTTAAGGGCGCATCTCTCGGAGCACCTCGGCAAGCGACGTGGGTTCGTGTATGCGAGACAGCGAGAACCATGGCGGCGGCGAGAGATGCGGCACTGGAACCCGGAGGCCCACATTGGGGACGACGGGTACGTCCTCCCGGACGTCAAAGCAGCGGTGGCTGAGGCCACCGTTGGCACGACTGACGAGCAAGAGATGCGGAAGTTGGAGAGAATTTAAAGGTAGAGGGTGGGGTTACCCGCATCTCCGCAGTGGGGGCAGGTGAACGCTCGCATCTCTCGCGTACGAACCCGCGTACTGTCGCTCCTAGCTCTTGTAACGCTGCCATGTGCAAGGATCCCTTTGTCGTTGTCACGTCGCCTTGGTTCACTCACATGAATTTGCTCCTATAGTTGTTGGCGGCCTACAAGGCGGGAATCTGTTGCGTGCAAATTCCGATCACCTACTTGACGCAAGGGCCCCGCCCGCAAATGAACTACCTCGACAGCATGTTGAACACGGGTCGTGTACTTCTCATCGCGTCAAAGCACCCAAGAAACCCCGACACCAACAGACGCGCCTTGTGGTTGGTCGTCGGGAGAGATTCGGCGACTTTAAGGGCGCATCTCTCGGAGCACCTCGGCAAGCAACGTGGGTTCGTGCATGCGAGACGGCGAGAACCATGACGGCGGCGAAAGAGATGCGGCACTGGAACCCGGAGGCCCACATTGGGGACGACGGGTACGTCCTCGTGGACGTCAAAGCAGCGGTGGCTGAGGCCACCGCTGGCACGACTACTGGCGAGCAAGAGATGCGGAGGTTGGAGAGATCGAATTGACCGTAAAGGGTGGGATTACCCGCATCTCCGCAGTGGGGGCAGGTGAGCGCCCGCATCTCGTGTACAAACCCGTGTACTGTCTCCCCTAGCTCTTGTAACGCTGCCATGTGCAAGGATCCCTTTGTCGTCACGTCGCCTTGGTTCACTCACCTGAATTTGCTCCTATAGCTGCGGCGGCCTCCAAGGCGGAAATCTATCGCGTGCAGATTCCGAGCACCTACTTGACGCAAGGGCCCCTCCCGCGAATGGACTACCTTGCCAGCTTGTTGACGGCGGGTCGTGCACTTTTCATCGCGTCAAAGCACCCAAGAAACCCCGACACCAACGGACGCGCCTTGTGGTTGGTCTTCGGAAGAGATTCGGCGACTTTAAGGGCGCATCTCTCGGAGCACCTCGGCAAGCAACGTGGGTTCGTGTCTGGTCGTGTCCGGATTCATGCAGCTTGAAATTCGCTGACATAGCTCCCAGGACAATACCCAATTAATCATAATCAACGATCATAACAAATCATTATCAACCGCATTTAAGAGTTGAATCGACACCTGTCCGTCGATTTCACAAACCGCACTTCCTTTGCTAGAGCGGCCGGGGCAGCGGGGCGCCAACGCGCCGCGGCCGGGGCAGCGGGGCGCCAACGCGCCGCGACCGGGGCATCGGGGCGCCAACGCGCCGCGGCCGGGGCAGCGGGGCGCCAACGCGCCGCGGCCGGGGCAGCGGGGCGCCAACGCGCCGCGGCCGGTGCAGCGCGGCGCCAACGCGCGGCGGCCGGCGCATGTTGGTGATTCATGCAGCCCCGCATACTTAATGATTTGCAGCCATGTAGGCACTTGAAGCATGCTTAAACGCAGCATATGCGGTGCAGCGCTGCAGCAAGCTGCGGTGTGCCGCCAGCAAATATAAGGTATTAGCCCTACTGCCTTGCAATCTGTATGGTATCGACAAGCAGGTGCGTGTTCATATCCCTTCTATGCCATGCAGCCCCGCATACTAATGAATGGTTTGCAGCCATCTAGGCAATTAAAACATGCCTTAAGGCAGCATTTGCGTTGCAGCGCTGCAGCAATCTGCGGCGTGCCGCCAGCAAATATAACGTATTAGCCTTACTGCCTTGCAGTCCGTATAGAATCGTCAAGCATGTGTGTGTTCACATCCCTTCTATCCCATGCAGCCCCGCATACGAAATGGTTTGCAGCCATCTAGGCAATTAAAGCATGCCTTAAGGCAGCATCTGCGTTGCTGCGCTGCAGCAATCTGCGGTGTGCCGCCAGCAAATGTCAAGTATTAGCCCTACTGCCTTGCAGTCCGTATAGTATCGTCAAGCCGGTGCGTGTTCACATCCCTTTCATGCAGCCCCGCATACTAAATGGTTTGCAGCCATCTAGGCAATTAAAGCATGCCTTAAGGCAGCATCTGCGGTGCAGCGCTGCAACAATATGCGGCGTGCCGCCAGCAAATATCAGGTATTAGTGGTACTGCCGTGCAAACTGCATAGTAAAATCAAGCCGGTGCGTGTTCCCATCCCTTTCATGCCATGCAGCCCCGTATGAAATGGTCTGCAGCCATCTAGGCAAATGTTTGCAGCAATCTGCGGCGTGCCGCCAGCAAATATAACATATTAGCCCTACGGCCTTGCAATCTGTATAGTATCGTCAAGCCGGTGCGTGTTCATATCCCTTCTGTGCCTTGCAACCCCGCATACTAATGAATGGTTTGCAGCCATCTAGACAATTAAAGCATGCCTTAAGGCAGCATCTGCGGTGCAGCGCTGCAGCAATCTGCGGTGTGCCGCCAGCAAATATCATGCATTAGCCCTACTGCCTTGCAATCTGTATAGTATCGTCAAGCACGTGCGTGTTCACATCCCTTCTATGCCATGCAGCCCCTACGAAATGGTTTGCAGCCATCTAGGCAATTAAAGCATGCCTTAAGGCAGCATCTGCGGTGCAGCGCTGCAGCAATCTGCGGCGTGCCGCTAGTAAATATCAAGTATTAGCCCTACTGCCGTGCAAACTGCATAGTATCGTCAAGCCGGTGCGTGTTCACATCCCTTTCACATGCCATGCAGCCCCGCATGAAATGGTCTGCAGCCATCTAGGCAAATGGCTGCAGCAATCTGCGGCGTGCCGCCAGCAAATATAACATATTAGCCCTATGGCCTTGCAATCTGTATAGTATCGTCAAGCCGGTGCGTGTTCACATCCCTTCTGTGCCTTGCAACCCCGCATACTAATGAATGGTTTGCAGCCATCTAGACAATTAAAGCATGCCTTAAGGCAGCATCTGCGGTGCAGCGCTGCAGCAATCTGCGGTGTGCCGCCTGCAAATATCAGACATTAGCCCTACTTCCTTGCAATCTGTATATAATCGTCAAGCACGTGCGTGTTCACATCCCTTCTATGCCATGCAACCCCGCATACGAAATGGTGTGCAGCCATCTAGGCAATTAAAGCATGCCTTAAGGCAGCATCTGCGGTGCAGCGCTACAACAATCTGCGGCGTGCCGCTAGCAAATATCAAGTATTAGCCCTACTGCCTTGCAGTCCGTATAGTATTGTAAAGCACATGGGCAATTAAATCCCCTTTTTGTCATAAAATTCCTTATACTGGAAGGTTGCCGAGCCAGCTCTTCACCCCCCACCGTCTTGGTCGACGACCGCTATTACCAGGTCGTAGCGGCGCCGCGTCAGGCTGGCGGGTCCTCTAAGCCCGCATCTTGGCACCGCCACCGGGGTCCGGCGGAGATGGCTCCCAAAACGGCGCTGCAGCAGGTCTCTTGATAGAGCTTCGAGCAGCTCCGCCCCTCCCCCGAGCAGGCTTGGTCCCTCGGAGACTGCCAAGCCGCCGAGTGAGCCTCAACCTTCGAGTGCGACGAAGCGCCCGCACGGTGCGTTGAGCACGGGAGGCAAGAGCAGCTTGTCGCCCATCCAGCTGCGCAAGAAGCATTTCAAGAAGCGCGGTCCGAGTCCTCCTTCAAGCTGGCGATAGAGTTGGAGGACGATTACCCTTCCAAGCACCTAAGCCGAAACGCGAAGCCACGTCAAGCCGCCAGGCACCTTTTGGTGCCGCTGATGGGAGTCGTAGGGCCACATCTTCACGTGGCGGTGCCGCATCTCCGCCTCCCCGACCCGCATCTCCGCCTATGGAGAAAAGAGCAGCAGCTTGTCGCCCATTAAGCTGCGCAAGAAGCATTCCAAGAAGCGTGGGCCGACTCCTCCTTTAAGATGGCGCAAGAGTTGGAGGACGACGACCCCTTCGAAGCGTCTAAGCCGAAACGCGAAGCCACGTCAAGCCGTCAGGCGCCTTCGGGTGCCGCTGGTGGGAGTCGCATGGCCCCATCTTCACGTGGCGGTGCCGCATCGCCGCCTCCCCGACCCGCATCTCCGCCTAAGGAGCCCTCATCTCGGGACGCGAAGCCCGCACTGCCGCCTGCGCCGACATCTCGCCCCAACGCCGCGTCGCTGTCAGCAGGGTTCAGAGGTACCATCTCGTTGAATGCAACGAACACAATCTCTGAGGTCGACGATAGACTCGTAGGCCCGGAGCGTCTTCTCTGCGCGAGTGAGGCTCGATTTCCAGACTTGAAACGCCAGTCGCCACGCCCTCGCGTCCGCAATCTTCCAACGTGAGGCGGATAGTACTTTACGCGACAGAGGGCGCGAAGAGGACACGCCGATGTGCCATTTTAGTACTCTCGCATAGTATTGCATTGCACCTGAAATGTGACCGAAAAATGGATACATATCCCAGCCTAAGCGATCACGTGGGGGCACATTTTTGAGTCCAGGAATTGGACCGGGTTGACTCAAAATTGTGCCCTGTACCCTCGTCGCGCAGCTGCCGCGAGAGGATATGGAGGACCTACCCACAGTATGTGCCCGGCGGATATGCCTTACACTTGCTCGCGTGTGATTGTGAACCCTAAAAGTGGTATGCAGTGTGACATGCATGAGCTTAAAGAGCTACTTGCCGAGGAATGCGGGGTTGTAGGCAACGAGGATCGGGGGGCAAAGCACCTGCTGAGGGGGGTCTTGGGCGGGCCCGAGGACGAGGTGGAGGATAACGACGACGACTACTTCTTCGAGACCGAGTCAACTGCCCGGGGGAAGCTTGACAACGCTAGACGGTATGCACATCCCCCATAGCTAGGCTTGCCCGTGACATCTGTTGCCCGGCGGCTTTGCTTTATAGCTCAAACGCTCGATATCCACGTGCCGCTCCCCAACATGCGAGGCCCGTTATATGCCGACGCCGACTACACGATGTCGTCGCTGATGGCGACAGCTATACACCTCGCGGAGTGGAAGGTGTGCCACAACGTGAAGACCCGCGATTTCGAGAAGCTGCTAAAGGTGCTGAGGGGCTTTGTGCAGCCGCGGCGGGTGCGCGCCCTCCCCGAGACGTGGTACTCCGTCGAGCAATGCTCGAACGTGCCCGACGTCAAGCAATACATTAGGCACAGCTGCCCCTGCAATAGGCATGCGAACTCAATGGACGATTGGCATAACGGTGTCTGGTCTTGGGATGACAAGCCCTCGCTGTCACATTCCAAGATGGGCTCTGAGTCACTGAGGCGGCGGACAGGACAACAATGGCCAAGAAAATCTTCTACGACTTTGGCGTCATGAAGGTAGCGAGCACGTGCCATGTTTGGATTACGTGGTGCACATCAGCACATAGCATTTTCTGAACGATGCATTTGTGTTGCTACAGGTAGTGAGTTAATTCTTCAGGCATGAGCAATGGTGCACGCGGCGGGCGGGGACACACCATAACAACAGTGACAACTTCTAGACGTCTGAGCAGTGCGTGCCCAGTCATGGACGCTGCCACAGATGGGGACAGAGTTTACCACATATACGCGGATGGGGTGGAGCTCTTCGCCAGCAAGTCATATTCGCCATCAGGTGGGGCATTGAAGCTGCCTTCCGCCCTATGATGTCACTATTCATTTATGTGTAATGAATAGCTCATTAATGTGTCAATGTTTTTCAGGAGCAAAGATCATCCCACAGAGGAGAGAAGAAGAATAGGCAGGTCGTGTTGAATATCCATGGCCCCTTTGCACCCAAGGACATCGACGTCTACGTGGAGGACACATGCAAGGAGATCGCCAGCACTCAGAGCGAGGAAGGAGCGCTCGTAGTCCAGAGTCTGGTGGAGGCAGGAGAGCCCACCAGATGCGGACCGGCACAGAAGGTTCGACGGGCATTGCGTCATAGGGTATGTATACCCTTTCTGAACTTGCTGCCCAATGCTGTGCGTGAGTCACATATGTTGAGGCATGCTGTACATTATGACTTACATATAGCTTGCTCGCTGATGTGCTTGATATGTATCCCGCCTGATGATGTGCGTTGTCTGTTGCAATGTTGCAAAAGTGTACGTTGGTGCAGTGAATGCTGATATGCCAGACCGCTTTAAGGCAATGAAGCGAGGGGGCACTAGCTCATGGTTGGGCTATTCCTGCCTGATGCATGCCATGACGGACAGGGGTATACGGAAAGTGCGTCAGTGTCATGGCATAGATATGTCCTATCTACCTATGTGATTGTGGTGCTTCGGTGCATACATGCATGTGTCATGAGGGGCTCGACAGGGAAGTACTACTTCAGATTTTGCAAAGGGGAGGAGCAAAATGAAGGCCACGATGACAGAGTGCCACAGACAGTGCTGCACACAGCGATGGGCAAGCCAACATCGGTGGCACACATAGGCTACATTGGGGAGCGGGTCATGAATAGTGCCGACATGCATTTCCTGGCGCGCGAGGTGGAGCGCGAACGCATCGACATCACATTTCCTCACACGACAGGTGTGTCGCCGTTTGTTTGCTGGCTCCCGTACGTCAGCAAAGTGGATTTCTGGCCGCTACATGTGGCACATGCGTTTTTGCTTGGTGTAGTGAAGGACTTATGGGAGCATGTTGGCACGCTGCCGGTATGTCACTCCCATGCGGCCCCATATGCAGCCGTCCGTCACGTGGTATCACTTACATAGCGCAGTTTTGCACTACTTGCGGTAACACCCCCCCCCCCCCCCCCCCCCCCCCCCCCCCCCAAATTGCCAATTTGTCGTGCATATCACTTGTCCGCGATGTGTGCGCTGCCTTGGGACAACGACGAGGGCAGCAAACCTGCTGATAATCCCGACTGTGTGGCTCTCAACGAGGCGATTGTAAGGTGCGGTAGTGCGGTGCGGTATTGAGACAAGGACAAGTGGTTTGAGCAGACAGTTTCCGGTTACATGCAGGTTGACCGCTGGCTTATAACTGGCAGGTCGTGGCAGAGCGGGCTAGAGGTCACGGATGACCGGGCAGTAGCAGTCCAATGGCACCATATGTAGTTTTACATATGTGGGCCACGGGGATCACCCTCGGGCACTGGGCGCATGCAAGTATATACTTAACTTGTACTTTTATATAAGATAAGAATATATTTATAAGTGTGAGTGTAAGAATGTCTTATACTTATATCTAAGATAAATACAAGTATATGCAAGTACATACTTATCTTCACACAACTATTATACACAACTATTATACAAGTATAGTCGTAAAGATAATGGGGATGGTTTACAAGTATTACGCAAAGGGTATATATATGTAACACCGGTGAGGGTATAGGTGCATGCAGAGTTAGGGCTTGTGGAACAGACCCTAACATTCCTACCCCTCTCAGGAAATCAAGGTAGGGATCCCAATTCCCAAACGTTGAGGGGAAATCGGGCAGGGTATTTTCGGGCAAGTTTACGGTAGTGTGGGCGGCAAAACAGAGCAGACAAGGCGGTGTGCGTTGGGCATAGACAATAAGCATATCAACCTTTCTGACGTTGCAATAGAGCTCCCAAGAGTTATTCGAAGAGTAATAGGCTAACCATTTGCACAAGCAATACAAGGGCGGGGCCACGAGCATAATGATCGAAATCATGTTCAATTATTATATGATCAAGAATGAATTCAATCTTGGGGGGGGGGGGTCAAGTCGACAAGCGGCAACATCCGGGGTATTAGGCGAATAGCAGCGGCGAAACTTGGAAATGTGAAGCACATGGTGACACTCCATGGTCGGTGGGGGCAATTGAATGCGGTATGCATGGGAGGAAAGTTTTGGACGATCGGAAACGGGCCGTGAAATCGCTGGCGGAGTTTGCGCGAACATGTTGGTTGCGTAATGATGAATTATCGGTGGACAGCCAAACTTTATCGCCCTCGATAAATTCCTCAGGCCGGGAGCGGCGATTAGCCTAAGCAATTTGGTACGCATCAGCGAGTTTTAATTCGTCGGATATGGCATGGGCGTTACGCATTTGTCGGACAATGTCGACATGGTCATGATAAACCAGAGGCTGGGATAGTAAGGAAGCAAGAACAAGGGGCCACCTGCCATGCCGAGCCTCAAAGGGCGAGCGTTTTATAGCGGAATGGTAATTATTGTTGTGGGCAAACTCAGCAAGGGGCAGGTTACTGAGATAGGTTTTGGTGCACATAGAAATGGAGCGTAGAAATTGCTTATAATAGTACGGTGCGTGCGTTCGGTTTGGCCGTCGGTCTCGGGTGAAACGACGAGCTGATATTCAATTTGGTGTTAAGGGAGTGGAATAACTTCACCCAAAACGCAGAGGTGAAGCGGGGATCGCGATCGGAAATAATCATACGACATAAGTCATGGTGCCGGAAAATGTTGTCAATATATAATTGAGCGAGTTTGAGGGGCGTCAATATCAATACTACATGGGATAAATGGGCATGCTTAGTGGAGTTGCAAACAAATGTGGCGATTGCATCGAAGCCATTTTGTAGAGGCAAGCCGGTTATGAAATCCATCGAAATTATTTCCCAGGGGCGGAAATCTTTAGGCAGTGATGACAGAGAGCCTATCGGTTTTTGGGTCAAAATCTGAATGCATTGGCAAGTATGGCAAATTTTGAAGTAACGGCGAACAGCTACTATTGCGCATGCGTGGCCACCAAAAGGTGCGAGAAATATTGAGGATTGTGCGTTCGAATAAATCGGGGCGATCGGCGGCATAGTCAAATTCGCCGATAATCATATGTAACAGTTTATCGTCGAAAGCGGGGACGGAGGCAGATCTTATCGGCCGTCCGATAAAGCTTCTCAATAGAATCAAAGCAAACTCCATTAGGCAAGCGGGATCCTGCATAAGTGGGGTCGAATTTGTAATCAGATTTAATGCGGACAACTAGAGCAGGGTCCACTTGTAAGTGGTACATGGTGAATAAGAAATTAGGCATGTGTTCGAGGTTTTTGTCGAGAAACGATTGGTCTAGCGTTGTTAAGTCATAGCGCAGATCGGGGCGACGCGACATGGCATTGGCCATATTTTGAAAGCCTTTGCGGTACAGAATTTCAAGCACTGGCTCACCAGCGCGAGGGGAGGGTTGTGGCCAAGTATGGGGAAATGGGGTGGAACCTCAGCGTGTGGCGGTGGCCCAACTCTGGTTGGGTAGGGAGGTGTCGAAGAGTGGCACGATCAGTAATAACCGTGATTTTTGTAGCAGCGCCATCCATTCAGCGCACAAACAACACCAAGTAGTTCTTGATCATAAGTGGGATATTGGGTGTGGGTTTCTTGAAGCCTCTTGGCATAATAGGCATGAGGGCGAAGGTTGCCGTCTTTTGCAGATGTACAGCGCCAAGGGCGTATTTGGACTACATATTGGTGAATCACTACGCTTACGGTCTTGGTCGCAATGTAGTCGTAATAGCTCGGAATAATTATAATCGCCCGTCGTGATTTCGTAATAGACCGTATCAGACGATAAACATCCGTTGTGCAGGCGAAAACCGAAGGTTGGAGCTTTTTGAGTCGGGGGAGGAAACTGAGATTATTAAAAGTCCGAGCATCAATCCCGACAACTAGCCACGCCGGCCGCGGCGTCTATCGCTTTTTATTATTGGCGCCGCGGGTGGCGGTGGGACGAATTCTTGCCAGCCGCCACTGCAACGTTGATCCTCTGGGCCCGCGGGCGCTGCCTCTATTCGGCGGCGGTGGATTTCGGCGGGCTGCCGGCTTTTTGCCGGATGCCGGATTCTTTCCCCCGCCAGCCTTGCCGCCTTTTGTGCTATAGGGGGAGGGGTCAGCCTCCTGCTCCTCCTCCTCCACATCAACAACCGCTGCGTCTGCGGCCTTGGCGGCCGCAGTCACAGCGGTCGCGTTGTGGCGGATGCTATTCGAGCCGGCCTTGGTCAGCGTTGCATGTAGCTCCACAATTGCGTGGCTCGGCATGTTAGTCGCATCGGCGAGCGGCAACGCAACGCGCGACTTGCTTGGGCGGCCGGGAGTAAACACCCGACATACGCACGACCCTCTACTAGGAGGCGGTACTGCGGGGCGTGGCCCGGCGGGGGGGGGGGGGGGGGGGGGGTTCAGTACAAGTGCTTGTAATGAACGAGCGGGGAGGCGTTGAAATACTCGCAGTTACCAAAGGCGCACTTGACTCGGCCACCGGAGTAACCTGGCACATGTCCTCCACCTCGGTAAATTGAGCGGGGTTGTGCCGTTGCTGTAATGCTGGCCGAGGATGCCCTCGTGCCAGGCCGTATTCAGCTGGACGCGAAAGGTGGGGGCGGAATCGGTCAAACACGACTCGAGTAATAATATATGCTGGTCAATAAAACCGCGCAGATGAGAGCAACACTCTAGCAACGAGCCCTCTACGCCGGTCTCGCTATTCAGCAGGGTTGTTGGCCCAGCAGAGGACACCGTTACCGGCGCACGCGGTGGGTTTAGCACCGACGCGCGGTATTCCACGGGCGTGTTGCAGGTGAAGTACGCCACGACCATAGATTCGCCCGTTTCCTCGTCGTCCGTTACAGTGAAGCCGCAGCCGGCGAGCTCCGTCTGGTTGCCGTCCCACTCGGCGGCGTCAGGGGTGATGCGCTCCAGTAGGTCAGCAACGTCGTAGCCGAGCTGAGATCCCGGGGTCTGCTTGGGGTAGACCCGGAAGGTGCAGCCAATCTTGTTGCAGAAGAGCTGGTCAAGCAGCCCGCAGGCATAAGGTCGCGCATGGCCAAGCCATCGATTGGAACGGAGATACCCTCCGGCCGCAGCTTCTCCTCTAACGGAGTAGCCGGCTTCAGCATCACACGGTTGCATTGCGCATAGTGTTTATTAGGTGGGAGAGTGGCGGATGGGACAGAGAGTGAGGGCGGGGATCGAGCAGGCGTCGGACTTGTGCGTTTGGCACTGTGACCGGACCCGGAGCCACGCATGCTGCACGCTGCAATACTACTGCTGATATAGCGGCGGGCACACATCACGTCACGTATAAACATTCACGTATCACGTCACGTCTAAATCATGTATTAGCGGCGGGCACACAACACGTCACGTCTGAATATTCACATCACGTCACGACAAGTATTCTCAGCGCCCGGGACCCGCTTCCCGTTAAGTACTAGACTGTTCAGGGCGATTCCAAATTGAAATTGAAATTGAAAGTGATTTACAACGTGCTGATTTGCTGCTCTCCACTGCCCAAGCCGAGTTGCTTTTAGGACCTGCTTTATCCAACCGCTGTGGGAACCCTAGGGATTACGGATGCAGCTTCCGGCCTCCCTCCTTATCGCCCGCGCCCCTCCTCCGTCCATGCCGCTTGGTATTGTCCCCCCTGCCGTGGCGGGGGTGTCGTGTACGGTGGTCTGCGGAAAGCGTGTATGTTAATAGTGGGTGTGCGTGCGGGGTCTGCGGGACGTACTGAGGTTGGACATGGCAGGTTTGAGGGACTGTCGGGATATGCAGAGGAGAGTATGTAGCCATCCGATTGAGTGTCGTTGGAGTTTCCTACAAAGGCGGATTGCAGCGGCGCTAGGAGGCGGAGGGGGTTTGTCCGGGGGTTGCTTCTTGGGGCGGAGGACCGTGAGCCTATGGATGGCTTCTAGTGTGAGTTTGTGCATGGTGCCGCTGCGGCTGATGGTGACGGGAATGATGTCAATCGGACAATGTCAGTCTTGTTGACGTAGGGCGCTCACCATGTGTTTGTTTTTTTTCGCGGATGAGATCGTGCACGGTGGCATGATTGAGATCATTACAGTAGTTGAATTCGATTATCTGTATTTTTTGGACTGCTCTGGGATCGGTGCTGGGAGATATGGTCTCGGTGGCCGGGTCTCGGTCGATTCCGACGATGCGTACTGCATCCGGCTTGCAGTGTTTAGGGCGGAGGTGAGGGGGTAGCATGGTCGTGGGGAGCATGGTGGGTGCTTGGGCGGCACTAGGACCTTCGGTTTCCCCTTCTTGGGCGTCCGCTAGGCGGTCGGGAATGTTGATGCACGGGACTCTGTGTGTGATTCTACTGTCGGTTAGGTCGGAGATCAGGGAGTCTTTGTTGGGGAAGGAGAAGTCAGCCACAGGTTTGTTGCCCGCGTCCGCTGATAGTACGTGCCAACGACCGCCATTTAGGACTTCTAGCTCGTTGAGGAGGAGTTTAAGCGTGCTATTGTGTCGGTCTGTCTTTAGGCCGGCCATGGAGGGGCAATTGCATGCCATGTGACCATTGTTGAGGTGTTGTCCGCATTTCCCGCATTTGAAGGACGGCTAGCCTTTGCGTCTCATTCGGCTTGAGTGTGTTCCCCAAATGAATTCCAGCCTGTGGATTCTTTCCGAGGTGGTGATGTCCGAGTGGGTGACGAGGTCCGGCATTACACCTGTGGCAAACGCCTTGTCTATGAGGTGGGAGTGCATGGTTTCGACGGAGGCGTCGCAGCCTACTGTAGCGTTGGCGTGTTTCCGAAGGGCGGCTTTCAAGTTGTGAGGGGTGTGAGTGGTGGTCGGCGCGCCTTGGCATGGGTTCAGCCACACGTCATCGGTTGGTTCGGGAGTTGCGCCTACGGTTACGATAGTGTCATGTGGGATTGTCCCGTTGGCTACTTCGCAGGCGGTGGTGTCGGCTTGTTCGCTGCCTTCGACCCCAATATGGGCTTTGACTTTCTGGAGGATGGTTCGGAGTCTCAAATCCGCTCGGTGTCGGAGTTGGCGTACTATGTGTTCGAGTAGTATTTTGTGAGCGTGGCATCGTACGGTGACCGGCCGGTACATCATGCGCTCTTTTCGGTGAAGGGAGACTGCGCTATCTGAGAGGATGTGCTTCGGTAGGGCAGATTCGAGTGCCATCGATATGGCGGCCAGTTCGGCTCTGGTGATGGTGCGCCGAATATTGTCCGCGTCTACTTCCACTGCGATGGGTTTATTGCCCGGCGTGTAGACCCCGGCACCGATTCCCACCGCTCCGCCGCGGTGGATGCGGGAGCCGTCGGTGTATGTAAAGCGTTTCGGGTCGTGCCGTCGTTCTAGGAGTTGTATGGACGGGATTGGTGACGTCAGTGGGCGGGGGTCGTGTGCGGCGGGTGGTATCCGCCAGTCGCGAGGCGGTCTCGGAAGACCGGGGCATGATGTTGCTGCACTTATTGCGTCCGAGCCTATTGGTCGTTGGGTGGTGGTAAGGCGGAATTGAGGCGTGCGGCCGGGGTACAAGACCCTGAGGGCAGCCGACATCTTGGTCGAGGCTTCCGCTGCGTTGACGTTTGCGAGGTAGGGGGCGGAAGCCGCCAAGTACACTCCCACCGGCCATTTGGTGCCGATGTCCTTGTTCGGGGCTGTCTCGGTGTGTTGGTCTAGGGACCGGAATTTGGTGAGGTCCCCGGGGAGCTCGCATAATTTCTGCATGTAGGGGTGGTTGAGGAGATGAGCTTTCTTGTAGGATGCGTCTACCCACTCGGGGAGGATGAGCACCTTGGCCGTAAACTCGTGCCTTTGAGCGTGCACGCTACGGAGAGCGTGTTGCACCGCTTTCAACATACAATTGTCATCGTATTTGGGGTTGGCGAGGGACATTTCAGCCCACAAGTACAGGTCGTTGGGGGGTCTAGCGCCGAAAACTACATCTTCGGGGTACAGACTATGGTATTGGGAGGTGTAGATCGGCTTGTTGAGGGGGTCGCTGAAAAGTTCTGTGCGGGCATGGAGGGCGGTCATGATTGCCAGTGTACAGCGGTCATCCGTGGCCCATTTGTTTCTTCGGATTTGGTGTTTGGAATTGTTGTCGGCACTCGTAAGGGTGCCCACTCTGCCCAGGAGCGCATAAACCTCCTCTGCAGACGTTTTGTTTGTTCGGTCCAATCTGAAGAGCAAGTGGGGGTGTTCGACCCTTTGGCGGTCGAGGGTATGGGAGGCTGTGCCGTCTGGCTTGTGGAGCACTAGTTGGTGTGTGTCCCGGACGCTGAAGTGTAATTCCCCCGTAGGCATGGAGTCCGAGTCCGGATTGATGGTGGCGAGTCTGATTTCCACTCGGTATATGGGGGGTGCCACGCGGCCGATTGAGCGGGGGGGGGGGGGGGGGGATTCCGGGGTTTCGAGTATTGTTCGAATGCGATGGCTTGCATTGAGTGCGCGCGGCCCGGATTTCGTATCCATAATGGATTCGGCAAGTTGCCAGGCCGGTTCCCATTGGACCTCGAAAAGGTGGGTGGTGTCGTCGTGGTTGTTTTTAAGGACGCATTTGGCACATCTGGCATCCGTGACAAAGATGCAAGCGGGGTGGACCACGTTATGGCACCATGTGACTGCGCAGTTCCTGACTATGCATGCAGCGGGGAGATGGCAGTGGGTACAATGACGTCGACCGGCGTTTCTTACTTCTCGTGGCGGAAGGCAGTCTTGTTTGATGGGTGTGCACGAGGCCGGGATGAAGCACATGTGCTTTTGGGCGTTGATTTCCGCAAGGTTGAGGATTTCCGGGACCCAGTGGACGAGGTATTGGTTGACGCGGCGATTCCATCATCCCGTGGCGATATAGCAAGTACCGGCCGTTAGCTCGCAGTGATCAGCAACGGTACGACCCGAATACGACCGGGTACAGCCGTGTACAGCCGAAAATCCATGATTACGAGCCGTTGCGACTACATTACGACCCAGACCGTAAGTGTAGTGAATATAACAAAATCGGAGTGAGGGCGGGCTCGTGCGGACCTAAGCACCGGAGCGGGGCAGAGGGCTTGTTTAAGAGCATTGAACGCAACATGTTCACGCGCACGCTCAATCGCTCACCCCATACAAACTTTTGTGGTTCTTTGGGACATGTCATAAAGGGGGGCAGCCATATGGGAAATATTTGTGTACATACCGTGTGTAGATGTTGCAGAAGCCTAAAAAATGTTGTGTTTGTTGAACCGTGCGGGGCGGGGCCCGGTGTCAAACAACCTTAATTTGATTGTCAAAGGGGACGGGAGCTGAAGCTGCTAACCATATGACCAAAGTATCCGAGTTCATTTCGAGCCAGAAAAAACACTTAGGGGCGTGAATTCGGGTGTCATGTGCAGCTAAGAGGCGTAGCGTGGTGTCTACATGTCGTAAACGGCCGTCGACGGAAAAGTTGAAAAAATAAGTACACTGTCGAGATAGACAAGGATAAACGTCTTTTGTGCGGTTGTAAAACGTGGTTCATCCAACCTGAAAGTCAAATGGGGCATTCGTAAGGCCAAATGGCATAACCTGAAAAAGGTAAAAATAAACGAAGTTTTCTGTGTATCGGAATCTTTTATCCTAAGTTGGTGGCGTGCTAAAGCAAGGTCAAGGGCAAAGTAAATGGCAGCTCCAATGAGCATATGCAATAACATGTCGGCATGTGTAATCGGGAATTCGACACGCTTAAACGGTACTGCAACCTATTTTGCACCGAGGCACGCGGTGCATTGTGGTTAGGTATAAATTAGGATTTGGGGCAGCAGTGGGATTGAAAGCTAATATGAATGCCGGTTGGTTCATTTTGTGCCAAGTCGGGGAAATCAATTCCGTCCAAACAGGGACAATCAAAAGAGTGAAGGAAACGAGATGGCTACAAGAAGTTTGCGCCGTCGGGGGCTGAAACTCTGTCCAAACTGGGACCAAAAAAAGGGCAGGGGGGGGGGGGGGGGGGGGGGTTGATGGCTACAAGTAGTTTGTGCCGTCGGGGGCTTAAACTCCGTCAAAGCCGGGACAAAACATATGAGCGGCTAATTTTGCGGAATTGTACTAGAAATGATCATCTTCGATCACATAATCCCCTCTGCCGCCTCTTGTCTCCTCTTCTCCGCCGCTGCACGCTCTGCCCGCTCTCTTCCTCGGAAGTCATCTGGACGCAGTCTTCTCGCCCCATGGCTTCTCTTTAAACCATGAGGTCATTATGGACTTCATCCCAGCGATTTACATCTTCAGGTTGTCAATGAGGATGGTCTTCAAGTTCTTGTGTGGGAACGAGTTGCTCGGATGCATTTGGTTCCACCACACGGAAAAGGCCGCCGCGACCTAAAAGGCGTGGCAAACCGCACATGCGTTAATCTCTAATGTTGATCGCATTATGTCACTCACCCGGGTTGCACCCCTCACGCACCGCGGTTGTCCCGGTTCCGGCTGCCGCCATCTTCGGGTGCTTAGCGAAGAGAGCGATAGGCTTTTGGTACTTGTTCACCGTTTGTCTGTTCTCGTCCTTCAATTTCGCAGAGTCGTTGAAGTGACCCAGCATGATGGATGTAGAGAACCTGGAAAGGCACAACGGGCTTAGCGAGTGATGATAAATACAAGCCGACTACTTTCCACGGATCAAATCTTACCTTCGGGGATCATCGAAACGGATGTTGTCAGCTATGATGCTTGGCGGGGGCTTCCTGCCGTAGAGATAGTACTCAGCGTCGTGACGCAAAGAACTGCCCATCTTCATCCCGCAATCCTTGGCTTAAGTCAGGACGTGATAGATGAGGCCCTCAGCTTGTTTTTGTACGGCTGTGATTGCGGATCTAAGCTGCTGGTCCGAGAGGTGGATGAAGTAATGGCACCCATCAAGAGCAGTGTAGACGTCAGAACTTCCAGCCAGGATATTCACTTGCCTGCGGGGAAAATCGGGAATGAGATAAATGAAAGCACAGCCATCTCAGCACCCGGGTTGTGGGGGGATCTTGCCTGGCGAAAGCAAACACGTCGTTAAAGTCGTCCGTGCCCCACGCAGCATGCTTCGAGTCCCAAGTGTGCGAACCAGCTCCGAAAAGCGCGTCGGCAACGTAGACTATGGCCTTTCTGGCACGAACTGCCGACATGGCTTCCGCGACGGCTTGTTTTGTCGCGGGAGCCTTGCAGTCCCCCTCCGCAATGCAAGTCTTGCAAAGCTCTTTGTTCAAATAGATCATGTCATCCTTGTCGACCTCATGGCCCTTGGGCATCACCGGGAGTGCCTCGGCATGTGTGTATTAGAAAACAGATTCGGGTTAATAGCTCACAATGAAAATTCAGAAGAGCATTTGTGGTAAGTTGCACAAGATCTTACCTTCATCCATATCCATAGCTCATCAGAAACATTCGGAGCAGAAACCGCGATGAGCTCAGGCGCACATGCCAGAAGAGCAAACTCCGTGAAGAATGAGATTACCAAGTCCGGCATCTGATTCTTGATGAGATACGCCTCACTCCTTATGTTGGTATTGGTAGCGGCGATATGCTCTCGAACCGGTAGTGGTGTGAGACAATCGGCGGATTCCATGTCCCCCCATCTTGCAGGAGGGGTCAGCAAGACCATCAAAGGACCGGAGCGAGGAGCACCTTTGAACAGATCCTGGAACTTTCTGGGGAAGCTTGTTGGGCCAAGGTCATCAACCTTGGCTCGGAACTTGGTGATGGCGTCAAGGCGATCGGCCGCTTGCTGGTATCGCACTCGCATAATTGTCAACCCCCCCCCCCCCCCCCCCTTGCGAGAAATCTATCCTCGGCATCAATGGGGGTCGAGCCGGTGACCTGTACGATAGGATACCGTAACTGGTGTAAGCGCATCGAGGCCGTAACAATCCGGCTCCGAAACCAGTGCGACAGTCTTACCCAGCAGCTAGACTAAGACAAACAAAAGGTCGTGTGAAGAGGTGGTGTAAATACGAGATACTTCAGTGTTTTGAGCATACAACAGCATTTCTTCATTATCACAACGCTTACCACTTGGCAGCGCATTTTATCGTACATACACTCATCGCAGTCTCAGGTACAAACTCGTAGTATATCATACTTGCATAATTGTCACACTATTGGGCACACGTTTTTATATTAGAACGGCGCACCATTTCAGCATGGATGCACGGTGGCGTATTAGTGGCTTATGCATGTTATGCTTGCTGCGCCGATGACAGTAATCGTAAAAGCATGATCTACATTGATGAAACCATTTCTTATATTGACGTGTGTTGGTCGATGATAGGTGCAGGGCGAGGAAACTTCAGAGGCAACGCACGGACTGTCACGCTCCACGATTTGGACCCGCTGCTCCAACGCCTCATTCACGAGCATTGTCTGTGAGGAAACGCAGGAATGGGATCCACAACGGGCCATTTCTTCATGTATCGCCACGGGCAACCTTTCAACGGAGTTACTGGAGGCCATCCTTCGTGGGGAAGTTACGTCAAGGGTTTGTATCAACATGCGTCAAGCCACCAATTGTTTAGAGATATTGACTCAAAGCAAGCCCGATTTCTATACGTCGTACACCAAGAATATACCCACTTGGCAGAGCTCGAGCCTGCCCAAGCCCTTAAGTTCTGTCGATATCTCGCAAGATGCATGCTCACGTCACTATCCGAATGGGAAAATACGTATACCCAACAGATGGATCAGCATCTAACATGGCGACCAGCCCGCCGGCAACGTGGAGAGCAGCTTATTGCAACAGCGAGAAGCGCAAGTGCATCCGAACATCGTGCCACAAGCAGTAGTACTTCTGGCCTTGGCGGCAGCAACAATAACAATGGCGATGAGAACGATGATGGCAATTATACCCACTCCGACGCTAATGACGCCGATTCCACCTCTTGACATATACTGACATCATGTGTAACACACTCCGCCGTGCTATTGGTTGCCGTCCGAATAATGCGACTAGAATGCTGGCATCCCCCTTCCTACTACTCGGACGGGCTTCATGTTCTTATGTCGCCACAGTATTCTTGTACGTTGGCGTCAGTCATCATCGATATTTAATAGATAACACGGTGCTGCCCTTATTTTGGTTATTGCAAGTTTGCTTGGATGCGCCGAATGCATGCTGTGCTGAAAACAACTGTATAGATAATACTTCGAGGAGACATAATCCTTACTTGATGTTATTCATATGTATGGTACTAACTACCAGAGTACCAGGTGGTAGGTATCGAGAATTAGTGCAGCGCTGCCATCAATATTTATCATTATAATGTGCGGGTTCATTGAACTGCGGCGGGTACCGAAACCATGTCATAATATGACAATTATTCGTGTAAGAGTATATAAACAGGGGAAAACTGCAGCGCAAGAAACGACGCGAGCATCATTTTATAAATGTACGAGTGTAAACACAGGAAAAATTATGACGACTACTCATCGCGCAGCACGCGCGGTGCTGCTTGTCGGACTCCGTCCCGCGCTGCCAAGTAACGCAGCGCAGCGCGGCCGTGACCGCGCAGTACGGCCCACGCCCGCCCGTCAGGGCCTACCACCGCGTGTCTCACGCCTTGTTGCCGATCCGTCCTGAGCCGTGCGAGGCAGCAGTGGCACGTCAGTGCCAAGTCGCGGCGGCGTCCGTGGAGATGGCGTGCGGGCGACATCGCTGGCCAGACGCGCGATGCATCGCGGCTCGCGCTGATGGGATTGATTGACTGCACGGCCTTCCGGCCGCTCCGGTCCAACAGCGCCCAGTGTTATTTCCCTATAGCCATAATGTTCTGCTATACTAGCAGGTATAATTCCCCGCTAAGGTAGTACGACTACGCATCCGCGGAGTCGCTGTACATATTAGTATTGCGGGCGTAAATATTAATATGTACAGCGACTCCGCGGATGCGTAGTCGTACTACCTTAGCGGGGAATTATACCTGCTAGTATAGCAGAACATTATGGCTTTAGGGAAATGGAGTATAACACCCAGCCTCGCCACGTCAGGTACGGACCACCCCTATCCCATGCCGCTCACCTACCTAGCGCCGAGTCTTAGCCCGTCCCGACCCTTACATTCTCCGCCTACGACCGACTCGTCACGGGTACGTGCGTCAAGTTGTTGACTCGCGAGTAGCGACATCGCGCTGACCCGCGATGTCGGCGCTGACCAGCAGCGCGCGCACAAAGGGACTAGTCAACTAGTCACTCACCCCCCCTCCCGTACCCAAGGCCAGTACCTAGGACTAAAATATGACACGCGAGGTCCGGCGATGAGGACGTGTGGCGTATCGCGCATCGCTGCGCCTCGGGTGCGGCCGGGCGGCGCTGCGCCGCCATCAGCCTAGGGAACGCACTCCGGCACGATGCAGACGCCAGGTGAGACCCGCACCCCCATCTACCTAGCCCCCTCCCCCCCCCCCCCCCCCCCCTTCCCCCTGTTTTCTCCCAGTTTCGGGTTTCTCCCGCCCCGCACTGAAACGCCGTTGACCGACGCATGCAAGCATTTTGTTAATACGCCGCACTACCCCTTTCGCTTCGTTGACTCGGTGCGCGCCGTGACCTCCCCTCAAGCGCGTTGTGTGCCCATTCAATACCGATTTTATGCGACCGCAGTGGCGCAATAGAGGGAGATAGGAATGGGTCGCGTCGTCCCGTTTGCATGTGGCGCTGACTAAGGAGCTGCGATGCTCAAGCAGCGCTGACTCGTAGCAATATTCCTGCTGACCGGCACGACGACCGCGAAACTAAAGATCACTGCAGCAAAACGAGTAGTCGCCCGACGTTGACCACCACGCCCCCCATACAGGTACTCGAACCACTGACCAGAGTCACACAGACTGCTCTGCGAGTCCGGACGACGAGACGAGGGCGGCGCGACGGCGTGATGACCGCCAAATATACCGGTAGGCCTGCAGCGACGTCTCGTGATGTGAAGTATATGGCTTTTCTATTTTCAGCACCCAATGATAATTAAAGCGTAAGCATTGTGTGGCCCTCTTTAATAATTATTAATAAGGTGCTACAAATAAGATTGACCGTGTGCATATATGTCATGTTTGTGTGTGTGTGTGTGTGTGTGTGTGTGTGTGTGTGTGTGTGTGTGAAGCCCTGGGGCTGAGCGGCTAGTGTGTTGAAGTTGGTTTTTGGGCAGATTTTGGGCTGGAACCTCATCAAAACCCCTTGAAACCATGCTAATAAGACTTTGCAATGGGTATGGCTACCTTTTCCTAGGATGCTAGAACATAATATATGTGGCCGTGTGTGAGCGTCATGTTGGCGGCTCGCCGCGGCGGCCCTGCGCGGCGTGTCCGCGGGCGCCACGCCCCACCCCCCTACCACCCCCTACCTGCCCCAGCCTCTCATGCTAGCATTATAAGATGACTCGGATGGCTTATGCTTTGTAGCTAGCAACTTTGCAGCCCCACCCTGCCCCCTCAGGTGCGGGGTGGCACCACCTCGTATGTGTGCGCCGGGTGCCGACAAGTCCCCGCGCAGTGGCAACAGTAGTTTGGGGTATATGTATATATATGTACATGCATAGCTGGCCATACAGGGGTGGTACCAGCGCTCAGGAGGGTCAAATGAAGCCTCCCCAAAGCAGCACCCCCAGCCAGTGACCCCCTCCTGCCCCCTGTGCCGCAGGTGGCTGCAGCCAGGCGCAAGCAGGCGCAAGCATGCGCAGCCAGGTGCGCAGTGGCGCTTGGGGCGCGGCGCAAAGGCGGCCAAAGGGCCAACGGCCCACTAGCCGCCTAGCCCCCTTGCCCCCCCTTTCCCCCCCAACGGGGTGATTGTTTGTGATCGAGCAGCGGTATGTAATGAATATTGTGGTTTGTTTCGAAGGTTGCCCCTGCGCCGTCGATACCTTCGCTGATGCCTTCCGCTCGCCCCGGCTGTGTGTGTAAATTCGTAAATCAGGCAGCTCCGATGGGCTGAACGGTACGAGGAGCGGTGTCCGCGCGCGTCTCCACGAATTAGTATAGAACGGGGCTTGTTCGTGAGCATACAGGTACCACGCGGATACCACGAACTTTTTCCGAGTAGGATACACTCCTCGCGCGCGCCGCTCGTTATCCGCCGCGTACGTGTCAGTTTCGGATACTACACGACATTAACAGGAAGATCACTTTTGCGGCCCCCGTAGCTAGTAGGTAGCACACTACTACCTGTACGCGGGAACACAAGGTAAATGACCGTGTAGTTGTGTAGTACACAGGGTACATCAGGCGGCGGGGTTCGCAGGGGTGAAACACCCGCAATGATAACGTGGTAAACCGGTAGTATACAGCAAATACTATTATATAATTGCGCGCGCGCGCGTTCGCGGCTACCAGTACCGGGCGCGCGGCGCGCTGTGCGGCGGCGGTCAGCGGCCGCCGTGACGAAACTGCTGCTGACCGCAGAGACCATCTTTCCGCCAGCCGCGCCCACCCGGAAGACCGCGCCCCCCAGCGCCGTTGACGCGTAGGCCGGTCCCGGCGCGGGCAGGAGGGCAGTTATCCCTCCCCTGCGTACCGATGAGGGGGGTGCTGGGCTCTCGGGCTGCGCGCCGCGCGCTGCGCGCGGGCAGGTGGCACAGGGGGCTGCAGCCGCGCTCACGGTGGCCCTTGGGTCACCCCGACCGGTGTTTTGAGCACCAGCCACACTGGAACATGGGCGGTGGCGGTGCGAGGGGCGGATGTGGAGCCGCGCGCGGGCGAGGCGCGGCAAGCCGCGCGGCGGTGATGGTGCCCGATTTTAGGCCAAGTCGGGACCCTTCAGAAAAAATCCAAAATCACGGACTAAACGCATTTGAACACCGTTTTGAGCATTGCCAGACACGGGTATATGGCTAACATAGTGCTGGTTGAAAGGGTGGACCTTGCTGTGGTGGTTGTGTTATGTGGGGATGGGGACCCGTGCCGCTGTAGCCCGCGCACCCCTACGTTATGAGTACAACATGCTAGTCGGAGCTCCACATGCAGTCCAACCCTCCCCAAAGTTGATCAATGCATGCCCACTGTATCATAGATGGGTTGCATGGTATCCCTTTTGATTTTTCTGATGAACGACAAAGATGCACCACATGGGCGCATAAGGTGCGCGCGGGTTGGGCGGCCATTCTGCATCTGCACAAAGTAGCCATATTAAGGTCCATATGATGTGTTCTAAGCACATGCAGTGCTTTGGGGGGGGCATGAGTGTTGCACTCCCAAGTTTTGGGAGTGGTTGGCTCTTGCCGCTTACCCCGCGCCCCGCGTACGCTCAGCACGACGCCCCCGATATGATGCCAAAACTTTGACCACCAAATCCTTTAGCTAGGAGCTTGAATTGCTAGGAGAGCCAAGCATGGGGCTCATGCATGCCTAACCTGCAAGTGGTATAGCTGGTGTGGCGTTGAGCCCTTTCATCTGGTGACAAGGGCAGCTTGAATTTGTCAGTGAAGGCTACTGGATTTACGTGTACGGGTACTGCCAGTTCTTAGCCCATATTCCGGTACGGATGATGACGATCTCATTATAAAACCCTAACACCCTAACGCCAAGCCATCAGGTCTAGGTGTGCTGACGTTCAGGCCAAGCAAGCCATAGCAATGCGGATCAGAGCGGCTGCACGTCATAGGCCAGCACCATTGGTTGGCGATGTCGTCCGTATCCCAATTCCAAGCGTCGACCGCTCCAAGCCAGATGTACAATGCTTGGTGTATATGTAAATGTATTTTTGGTATGGCATTGCCTACGTACTATGTGCTTGTGGTTTTGATTTATTGGGTGTGTGACATATCATGGCTTTGAACTGGTGTTTCAGGTGAATGAGCATGGCCTTTCAGGCTTGCGACCAAGGCTGGAGGCATAAGGCCATCTTTTGGCCATGGGGATATTGATCGTGTGCGTGACAGTGTCCCAGCGCAACACGGGCTGCGGGTGTGCTTGAACAATGGCGAGAGAAGCCAATTGGAAACAGATATCAGTGCGCAATGCTTCGGCTTCTGTATCCCTATTTGCTGGCCAGGATGTGTTGAGGTGTAGTTGCAAGGGTCCGTGCAGAACCAATGTATGTGCATGCCGCAAAGCACGCTAGAAATGCAACTCCCGGTGTCACAATGGCAACAGAAATGTGAGAACATTTACGACGAGGGTGCTTCCACTAGCCAAGTTCTGACCCATGTCCGTGTCCTAAAGTGCGCAGCAATGTAATGATATGACACCTGTCAACACTAATTTTGCCATTGTCTAAATGCTGATGACATCCTTTTGTATTTTGCTGGCTGATGTTGCTCTGTAGTGCCTAAATATACATTGTAAGGGCATCAAACGAGTGGCCGGCATGCTTAAATTATTAATTTGTGCCTTCTGGAATATTTCTGTTTCAACAATTCTAAATTAGAAACCCACGCTCGAATTCCGCGGACGAAAATGAACGTATATTCATATATATGTGTCTTATCTCACTCTCGAAAATGACACATGTGTACATGTGTCACGTGTCGGGCCACACATATGCACATGAGCCATACATACTGGTCATGCCTCATGTGCACATGTGTCGGGATCAGCCGGAAAATGACATATGTGTACATGTGCTAGCACATGTGCATATGTGTCGTTTTGATTTTGACACATATGCAGATGTGTCACGAGGCAACACATGTGCACATGTGTCAAAAGCAACACGACACATGTGCAGCTGTGTCCCCCGATGACACATGTGCACATGTGGCGACGAATGTGCACATGTGTCACGTTTTCATATGGGTCTTAACATATATAACCTCCATAAGATTCCCATTACCACACGCCACCATGCTCGTAGTAGATATGCTATCCGGCTATATCGTATACATTCCGCCGTCGACAAAGTTTTGGTCTAACACCAACTTGCAATCAAACATATACGAATGCACACACAATATCGTTCAAAACTCAGTTAGGTCGGTTCGAATTCCAGGTCACGACATTTGGACTGTCTAATAACCCATCGGCGATTCAACGCTTGATGATGGGTAACGTTATTTTGACTTCGCATAACACCACGTTTATTCCTGTCTATAGTTTGACAACGTTTTGGTATTTGGTATCTCCCTCAATGAACACTTCATACACCTGAAAACCACGCTTGTTTTGCTTGCCAAACATCACATACTGCTGCAACTGCCTTACAACATTGCCTAGAATGTATGTACTATGTATAATAGCAATAATACCTATAGCTATATAGCTATAGAGTTGTGCATCTCTACATAGCTATATCTTTATAGATATCTATATACATATAGATATCTATAGCTATATATCAGCTCTAGCTATAGCTATATAGCTATGTACAATATTGCTATACATTATATCCCTTACAATTACAAACACGAATACTTGGGCCATTACATAGCCAACGGGGCAAGCGCCCTTCCAATCATTGTTGCCATTCGCAATTAAAGATTGTTTGAATTCGGCAGTTTATATCGTAAGGATGGAATAAATATACATACTACCGCATGACCACACCCCTTCCATAATGTTTGTGGCAATACACAAATTTTCTAGAAACCGCACGGACATGTAGTTACCTTTTACGCACTTACATGAATATATATGCGTGTGCATACGCCTTAACCGCTGTCCAAAGTTTCACGATATACCCATGCCAAATACGACGCCTACGCCCAGTAAGAACTTTTTCGCATGAATACGCTTCGACAATATGACGCTGCGTTATACAAAATGGTTCTTAAATCACGCTCTGACCACACTATGCAGGCCACTCTCAGTCACCTGCCCGCCCAAGCCGCCGTCAATCACTACCATACCTAGCAATCCACTGACCCCCGCCCGCACCCGGAAGCCCGTGCTCGACATATCATATCGCAATGAAAGCTCTTAGAATGAGGCCGATGCCCGGTCTCGTCGTCCAGATTTACGCAAAGACTTCACATAACGCAACATTCAATTGCTTGACACATACCTACTAACATGTTGCCCGATTTTCTCTCTTATTTACCATGCACTATTTCCATCTTCAAATTAAATCTAGCATTCATAGTCGGCCAATATGCCACAACTACACGACCGAAGCAAACTACGACTATGGTAACCGTATTCGCAATCATATAATTTATTAATTCCAGCAACGGGTTATGCAGGATAGCTGATAAGTATGCTTGCCCGCCTCGGACAAATTCTGTCTTGATTTGGTCATTCCGGAAATACTGTACCCACGGTGCTGGCTACCTTGCTTGATGCCGCACGCAGTACTATTTGGAACACATATGGTGACCCATTATGCGCAATAGGACTTCCCCACCGACTTGCCCACTTTACCAACGTGCGACAATTTTCATAACAACCCATAGGCTCCGTGCCTCCCTTATATCCACACATCTGCCCCTAGGTAATTATTCCCATGAACTTTGTTTATCACTGGCATGTAAGGCTCCGCATCAAGAATCAATAAAAGATCGAATCATGGTACACCAGACATATCGTGAATCGCACCAAGAATCAATATTTAGGAGCGGAATTTCTTGGTGCACCGATATTTACGTGGTAGATTCTACTGGTGCACCGATATTTAGGTGCCGGAATTTACTGGTGCACCGATATTTATTGGGCTGTAATATTCGGTGCACCGATATTTAGCTGGCGGAATTTACTGGTGCACCGATATTAAGGTACCGGTATTAACTGGTGCACCGATGTTTCGGAGCCAGAATTTACTGGTGCACCGATACTTCGGTGCCGACATTTACTGATGCACCACATTTAACCGCATATTTTACCGATGCACCAATATTTATCTGCGTAATTGAATCAAGGACTGGTGCACCAAGAATCAACCGAGAATCAGCCACAGTGGGAGACATGTGTCATGGACGGCTTCGGTCGTGACGATGCGTGGTAACCACGATCTGACGGCCACAGTTGGACATACAATTGCGGGATCCTTGCTCCCCAATTGCATCGACGCCTCGACGGCAATGAAATGACCATTGAGATTATTGGACGGTGCAGATTTAAGCTTTGGTGGATCAACCCCTCACGATCCCATATGGTAGACCGCAACGCGGTTGTTGGGCGCGGTTTGGGTGCCGGAAGAGTTTCCCCCGGTGAGATCGATCGGCTGGATCCAGGTGAGTGCGCGGCCGCGGAGGATATAAACCGCCAGGAGTATATATCCTCCGCGGCCGCGATTTTCCAATACTTTGTGCAATACTCGTCAGCAATAGTGGCGCGTCAAGCAGCCGCGCGGAGGTAGCAGTTTTAATACCGTACGCCCGTGTCGCGAGTTCAAACGATGGCCAGGAAGCGCGGGCGCCCGCAGATTGCACTTCTTCCTGCGAAGGCTTCCACCTTGGACCATGAAGGCGCCCCAGATGGACCCAAGCGCACTCCCATAAGCTTCGCGGATGCATACAACGGGCGCGAGGCGTACACGGTCGAGAAGATCCTTGCGCAAGTAACGCGCAAGGGTGTGGAGCACTACATCGTGCGATGGGGGGGACTATGCGACAAGGCGGATACCACGGAGCATGCTTCTCACCTGGAGGACGACGAGAGCCTGGCAAAGATCGACGAGTTCCTCGAGGCTAGGCGTGCCCTGGGCGTCGGGCGCCCCAGTGCCAAGCGCCCTAACACTGGGTCTGATCCGGGATCCTCAAGCATTCGCAGCCTCCCACATGATGGCCTTACCAGTGACGAGGCGACCAACGCCCAAGAGGTGCTACTCGTCGGCGATGAAAATCCGGAGAATCCCGAACCCGCTCCTGGTGAGACCCCCCGCGCCCAACCCCTTTACGGCCCCGTTCCCTGCCCTTTCTACCTTTGAAGCTAAAGTTGATGATCCGCTCGCCATGTGCATCGCCTGTTGCGGCGGCCAATCGTCGCGCGACAGTGCAGCCCCGCAAGTACATCGTCTGGAACTACTTCAGCAAGAAGTTCCGCGGAGAGGACGGCTACCTCTACAACACATGCAGTCTCTGCCGCACCACCATGGCGTTTAGCAACACCACGAACCTCATCCGCAAGCATTCCGACGACCTAGTCGACGATGCGATGGGCGGCAAGGTGCGCCGCTGACACCCTCCCCCGCGGCGCACCCTTATGGAAAAAATAGTATTCGACTTTCTTGCAGATCCCTCGCCGCCGTTGTCCGTATGCCGACAGATCGCACTTAAGGCCATCTTCAAGAAGGACGCGGGGGGTTTCAACAAGCATGCCCCTGTCGCCGAGGCTGTCAAGCTCACCAAGCTTCCCGATGACGTGAAGCGCGACTACGACACAGCTGCTGTGAAGTGGATCGTCAAGAGCTGCATGCCTCACAACATCATGGAGCGCGACCAGTATCTGCGGGAGTTCCTAAAGGTACAAGCCCATTCTCGCTTCCTATGCCTTTCCGTTGCCCAACCCCCTCCCATTTATTTACTAACGTCAATGCTATTTTTCCACACAGTTGCTTACACATGGACGATACTCCGGGCCCATGGCATCCACGGTTGACAAGATGATCCTGGAGATGTCGGTGGAGAACATTCTCCAACTAAGGGTTGGTAGCCTCCCTCCATGTCCCGCTTTCCTCCATCTACCCCTTGTGCCTCATCTGAACCAAGGGCACACCGTTCATGCCCACTCACTTTACCTGCCTTCACATCCTGCAGGAGGAGATTGAAGACCTACAGAAGGAGCGCTTGTCAGTCTCCCTAGCTGCGGACATCTGGGGAGAAAACGGCATCTCCATCTTGGCCATCATGGCGTAATGAATAACACCTGACTTCGAGCTTAAGGAGAAGCTGCTCCTTGCCCAGCCATTCGGTCAGGTAACCTCATTTGCATCTATTCCCTATTACAACGGACATGGCGATGGAGGTCTGGGAGTCCCGAAACACCTTCAAGAATTCCATTCAAAGGCGCATTCTAAGCAACAACCCCTCTTACACAGAGGACGCGTTGATAGCAACAGCTTTGGACCCAAGGTATTACACTCATGCGTGTATAACTATTCTCGTGCGTGTATAACTATTTACCTATTCCTTGCAAATTATGTTGCCCGGGGGCTAAGTTCTTCAATGTATGTTTTGGACAGATGGAAGAACTTTGATTTTCCAGGGGCGGGCCGCCTCATGCGTGCAGATGCGTACAGTTACCTGCGAGGCGCCTACAAGGATGGCTGGGCCCCGCCGGCGCCCTCTATTGCTCCAGCTCCCGTAGCACTTGCCAGCAAGCGCACCGCATTCAATGCGGCCCCGGTCAAGAAGGCCAAGCTGTCAGGCATTGCTGGGATGCAGCTGCTGCTGCGCACAGTGGACCAAGACAACATGCCTTTGTTTGGACTGGCCGCATCGGCTCCAGCTGCCAACGGGACTTCTGTGCCAGTGCCATCAACAACTCAGCACTCTTGGACCCCAACAGAGGTACTTGCCATGCCGATGAAGGAGGTGGAGGAGAACCTCAAGCTCCCCCAGGTGCGCGCGTTATGATGTGCATAATTGTTTTGAGCATATTGTGCCAATTATGTGCTGATATGCTTTGAGATTGTATGTATGCATGTTAAGTGACGATTCTCAAAAGCTTTTCTTATTTGCATATCAATCCCATCAATGATGATGGCACAGACTTTGATTTGTTGGCCTGGTGGAAGGCCAGGCCGACCATATTTCCCCACCTGAGCAAGATGGCTCGCCAATTCCATGCCTTCCCCGCAACCTCTGCAGGTGTGGAACGCCTCTTCTCTGCAGCAAGCAGAATGCACAACGACTTCAAGAAGTCTACCTCTGAGAGGACACTTGAGCACGCGCTCATTGTGTATAAGAACCTTGACTAGGGGTGGTATCATAGTGTTGTCGTTGCGTGTAGGTAGTGGTGTTGGTATTGCATACCATCACTTGTACGCACCGTCTGTTACGATCAATGGTCTCTGCATTGGGTGCATGACAGCTCGCAGCCAGGCAAACATCCACAGCTACAACCATGAAGTCAGCCACTTGCACATGCATTGCACCAAGATTCACTTTGTATATCCGCATAAGCATCTTCCGCTATACCTTCTGCCCAATGATCCCTAACAACATGGAGAGGGTTATACTCATCTGACATGGAGAGGTGTCGATAATACTCAACATGGAGAGGGTTGTACTCATTGATGATTCCCGCGGACGAAGGGGAGGGCAGGGACCGCAATCTTTTTCCCAAGTTGTATGGGATTGTCCCATACATGCTTCTTAGTACTTAGCGCATCACACATGCTGCAGTAATGTGGTGTGCGACCTGTCCACCTGATGCATGGATCAAAGTGTAATAATAATATGATGATGTTAATTGAGGCTCATTTTCATCGAATGAACTTGACACAATTTCCTTTCTTCCAGATTTACATCAAATTCGCGGAGTAAAATCGATCAATACTGCATATATCACCTCTGGTGCACCAATATTTTCGCATAATTTACTGGTGCACCGATATTTAGACACGGAATTTACTGGTGCTGTCGCAGGAAAAAGAGAAATGGGGTGGTGGTGGTAAACTGTCGGCGCCGCACTGCATGAGGTCATGACGTCGAACGCTTTCTGGTTGACCTTGTCCCACGTGAGGTCTGGTAGATGCGCCTTGAGCTCGCGAAGAGTCATCGCCAAGCTGGCAGGGGTCTCGCGGAAGCCCTCACGGGTGTAGGCGTCGTACCTAGTGCGCATCTTCGGCGCCTCATTGAACTTGGTCTCAAAGAGCTCCACGTAGCGTCGATAGCGGAACTCGTGAAAGGCGTCCGCATCCTCGCGCGATGGCACTCTAATGCGTCCGGATCAAGGGTCGAAGCGGAGAGTTCGTTGTTGATAGCGTAGAGTGTCCTTCTGCCATTGATCGATGATGGGCCTGGTGACGGCGTTGATCTCGACATACTCTTGAAGAAGCTGAAGGGAGTCTGCTGGGCTGAACACCCACTCTGGTCCGGTGCTCTCGCCCTCCGATGAACCAGCTCCGTCAGCCCTCGGGGCTGATCTTGGTGGCGCCTTGTTAAGCGCGTATGGCACCAACACGTTGGCGTTGAATGAACTGAACCACTCCGTCCATATTGAGGTAGCGCCGTCGAAGCGCTCATGGCGTGGTGTTGTCTCCTTGCGTAGACCACCGGCGATTGTCCGCGCGTCTTCTCGCTCCTCGTAGATGCGCTCCTCCGCTGCACTCAGGTCAACCATGATCTGATTGGGCGTGTAGTGCTGACTTCTAGGTGGTCGTCGTCTTGATGGTGTTCCAGATCCTACGGCGCTGGGGTCTCCACCCCGCTGCGCCATGGCGTCACGGAGCGCTTGACGCAAGACGCGCTCCGGCTCCAATAAGGGTGCTGCCACAGGTGCTCCGGTACTCCTCGTGAAGCGTCGTCTGAGTTGGCGCGGGCTCTCTCCCTCTGACATGCGCCTTGCTCAGTGACCGCTCCCCCCAATTGGCGCGCAGAAGTCTGGACTGAACAGGTTGATGAAGCGGTTGCCGACAAACGCGCTCCAGGCTGAGGTAACCACCACCCGCGGCTCCTCTCAGCTCGTTGCACGCGTTGTAGGTGTAGGCGATGCCTCCTACGCGCGCCTTGCACAGTGCCTTGCCAACAATAGCGCAGAAGATCGGCGCCGATGAACGTTGCACTGTGATGACTTGCTCCCTCCACTTGTGAAGACGTGGCTGACTGCAGGAGGTGAGGGCGTCCCCTGAACAACCTCGAGGTCAGCGTCTAAGTGGGGGTATTGGGATGTGGGCGTTCAGGACTAAGACCACTTAGGAATAGCCACTCTTTGGCTTTCCAAACGATCGCCTAACAGACTCTTAGGCATGTGGTCTTATGTACGTGTCCTAGCCTCTAAGTCTCTGTCTAAGACTTGCTGACTCTTGGCCTCGGTTCCTATGACTCCAGTAGAAGTACGTCTCACAGTGCCATCGGCCCTATTGGCCGGCACTACACACGCGTGCGAGTTGCTTGGTTACTCGGCGTGACAGAGGTGTGTGTGTGTGTGTGTGTGGTCGATCGACACGAAATACGTCAAGCACTCCTCACCCTGTGCCGCACGACATGCCTCTCGCGAATGGACTACGAGTGCCCGCACGCGCGCATATGCGTACGCGTACGGTATCACGACACGACTCGACGACGACGACACGCAGTACCGACTGCTCGCATATGGCAACAAGCAAGCCAGTGCTGATCAGGCACGTTCGGTACGCTAATCGGTCGGTCGGTCGGTCGGTCGACAAGTCCAGGCAGTCGGTACGACGGGTTCACAGGAGGTAAAAGCAAGACGGGCGTCACGACGCAAACAACACAGGTGTAACCGCGACTCACCACCGTTGCTTGCTGCGCGATATCACTCGCAGCTCGACAGCAGGTTGTACTGCCCTTGATGGACAGCAATAGACGAGGCACGTGCATGTGTGATGTGCACAGAGTCGAGGTGTTTGTGGTGTAGTAGCGTGGTTACAAGATGGGTGGGATGAGACGTTTGGAAAGCCAAAGAGTGGGCGGGCAGCGCGCCGACATGATGCTAAAGCATCCCGCGGGCGCGCGAGCCGACTAAGCCCCTAGGCCTTCCCACGCGCTATTGGTCTGCACGGGCGCCGTGGTTGGCGGCAGTTAGCCGTTGGTACGGGCCCTAGGTCTGTCGGTGGTTCTATGTGTGAGAGCTGAGCGACAGACAGTTGGTCGTTGCGCCATGGGTGACTGCTCGCTTGGACATCAGGCATACACATACAACGCAGTACTACAAGTACTAAAATTGATACCCGTATGACAGGCGACGAGTATTCGCCGGTATGCCAAGTAAGCAAGTCCCCGTACGCGCGCATGCGTACGCTGAAACGTTGTACGCTGTGACAGTGCACCGATATTTAGACACGGAATTTACTAGTGCACGGATATTTATGTGGTAGATTTTACTGGTGCACCGATATTCAAGGGGTTGGATTTACCGGTGCACCAATGTTTAGCAACCCAATTAAATCGATTAAAGATCGGATCAACTGGATCATGCACCAATTCTTGATCTTTTTTTTCCGTCATGCACCAATTCTTGATATTTATCTCATCACGAGGCTTGATGCGGAGCCCTACAGGCATGCCGCCCTATGCGAAATATCTTTGCCGCTACACCCACACGTGTACACATATTTACAGTACAAGCCCACTTCATCCCTTGTCGTATCCACGTAGACGCTCCTCGGCTTGCCCGCTTACTTATTTACAATATTTCCGCCCCCACGATCTTTGTCGCATAAGAATGAAAGACCACAATCCCCGCTTCACCTCGGTCATGACAAAACACGTTCCGCTCGTGGTCGTTACGTAATTACGACCGGCCATATAACTTATCCCTCGTAGGTTTCAACTCATGCTACGATGCCTACCAATCCGCAACTACATGCACTCCGCTTGACGCCCGCTACGCACGAACCCGCTCACACCCGCTAACTTGTTGTACCAACACGTGGACTGTTCGGATTACATTGATATCGCCAAAATACCACATACATGCAAAAATACATAACTAAAACTTAGAACTCGCCAATACATAAAAATTGAGCATACATAGCATATGCCAACCGTTAAACTCGCCCCAATAAGTTCTGGATGTCAACGTCACACATATTGCTTCGCAGTCAGCTTGTCAAACTCCGCTTGCCAACTCTTGCCAACTCCGCTTGCCTTTTGCTATGCACTGCCATCCCGTAAATATTCCACGAGAATTATGCCCGACACAATCTTGTCCCAGTGGCAATGCTTGCGCACACTTATCATCGTGCCCTGATCGCCGAATACCCCGCCCGCTTCCCTTGCGTATCCCATGGGTCTACTTTTTGGGGGGCCGGGATGGAATGTTAGGGTTACCACCATAATCCTACATGCATACCTATACCCGCACACCTATACAATCATACTCGTACCACTCACTTCCTTATACTAACGCAACTACAACATGCAACTAAGCTGCTGATCCGCCCACACACATATGCCGCGTGCTTGCCACACGTCATGCCCTCGTCAGCCATTACGCCCCGATGACTCCCTGATGCCTCCAAGCCTAGATTGCATATACAAGCCTAGGTAATGCTTGCATGCGGACGACTGCCAAGCCGATAGTTGTATAAAGCCGTGTACACCCATGTGCACTGTAACAATTTCCTTTGCTGCAAACCTTTTCCTTGCCTGCGCTAAAGCCTTTCGCCTAAAGCTTACAACAACAGCAAGCGACCCACCAACGTTCTGCCCGAGATGAAAGTCTCATTGCGAGCCTTCAAAACGCTGGTAGATCCTCTCGTGAGACGCTGAAGAATGCGAAGGAGGCATGGAGGCTAGATAAGGCTATGTTGCTGGACGAGGCAACCGACGCGAGGCAGCAGCATAGTCGGGTTGTTACGTACATAAATAAAGCAGCAAGGCGACTTACTCCGGAGCCACAGGCAGCGCTAGCAAGATGTCTCACATATCAAAAATCACGCAGGTAACTTCGTACAAGAAGGGAAATAGAAGGTGTTTCCCGCTGCTGTGCCATTCACATGCATGTATGCAATAATATATGTCTATCATAGCATGCTCTGATACGATGTTAACCTTTGCTGTCATGATGTGCAGAGAGCCCGGGGCCCATACAAGACTCCCATACGTGTGTGGCATGCAAAGGAATCCGTCAAGGAGCATGAGATGAGCAGATGCATGCAGATTGGGATCGAGGAGCCAGAGGATGGGATGTCTGCAGTGGTCACTGTTTTTGAGTCAGCGCTCAGGAGAAGGCTTGAGCAGGTCCCGCTGGCAGCGCTGCCCGGGGACTTTGTCATTAGACTGCAGGTCCTGGCAGATGCCACTATGATCTAGAAGAAGGGGGAGGTATAGATTACCGTGGTCGTGATCAAGGCAATCATAGAGCGCAGGAATGCACATGGAAAAGGGATGGATGACTGGTCCATCAATTGCCAGAAAAGTGTGCTTGTATGAAGGTGCGATAATTGCATGTAATGCAGATTATGGTTTGAAATTTGGTGGGCATCAATGCAACATTACTTACAATTGCATTCCTACTGCTATCTATGTTTGGCATGCGCGAAGGTGGTGATAGCTACACGGACTTTAGTGCCAACGAGGGATGAAAGCTGAAAGCTGCAGAGGGATGGCATTCAGCTGCGCGGCAAGTAGTTCTCCGTGCTGCTGCGGCTTGGATCCGGGAGCATGGCTGCATCAACAATTATTTTTGCTGGGGTGGAGCACAGTCACATCGCAGTCAAGGATGTAGCGAGGCGTCGCTGCAACAAGCACAAGAAGGGCGACAGCGCAGGAAGTGGATCGGCACGGGTAAGGCCGACACTGCAGGGGACATTCACGCCGAGGCCGTGCTGGGGGTCGGGCTGGCACATATTCAGCGTCAGAGCATAGGGCGCAACGGCGTAAGCAACCAGACAGCTAGATATTTAGCCAATACAATTTTGCAGCACATCCATGTTATTCAAACATGATCCCATTCCATACTGCCCCATGCATAGTGCCACACACATCATTGCAGCGATGCAGTCCCAGAGAGCGAGCGATCATAGGCAAAGCAAATGAATTACACGCCGGTCCAGTCCTGTGCCGCGGCACAAGCCAGGTCTACAGAATGGTCAAAAACTAGTTGACCGTCAATGTCTCTCACATTCCTGATCCTTTGCTGCACATGGTGCATGACATGGTTTTCTATCGCATTCGCGCATGTTGGTGTTTCACGCCAGCGCGACTTGTCGTCCACACCAGGGCAAGCAGCCAGAAGCTCTATCTTTGCACCTCATACTTCAGACAGAGAGACAACACTGAGCATAACGATAACTTCCTGCCTTACCCACCTCGCAACATGCTCATCCACACCACCCAGTCGCCGCTCAACAACGATTAACTTCGCAGGCGGGACAGGGATAGCCATATCACCCGTAGGGAAGCAATGTATATTCCACCAAGCTGGTGGCTTGCCCTCCCCCCTCTAACCTTTGGAACTGGCACATGTCCTCTACGGCTGAAAAATCCTCAGTCTAGAAGGCAGTGCGCCTGTTTCCTCGAATCTGCCGTGTAGGGAAGTGCTTCAACCTGGAGTCCTCTGCGAAGGTCTCGTGGAAGGAGGAGTAGAGCATGGGCACCGTCCAGCGCGTCACTCCCAACGCGCTCTGCGCCCTCAACTTCCGGTGAATAACGTAGGCAAGCTCCGCTCTGCACGCCGCTCGTCGCTCAGGACGGTCCGGACACTTAGGGGGGTGTCGCAGGCCGTGCATCGGCCGTGCGCGGGGGGTAGATCACTGAGTCGCTCAGCGGCGCAGCGCACGCATCGCCAGGTCACACAGGGGGTCGACACATATTCTGACCGGCAAAAACTTTGATATGGTTCTAAACTGCCGGATTCTGAAGTTTGACTAAGGCGGGTGCCGGATCGGGTCCAGGGATCACTTTGACAGCGAGGGGAGGAGGGTCACGGTTAGGCAGAAAGTCGAGTGCGCACTGTGACTCGCCCGCGCTCACCTGACAAGCTTCGGCCGTGATCCGCCTGGATGATGGCGACAACCACCGTGGTGGCAGGCTGTAATGTCCTCGAGACGGTGTGCCGGGCCTTGAGTGACCGGACCAAGTATGGTCGCCCCACGAGCGGCGGGCGTGGGCGGGGTGGCGATGGCCAACTGACTGTTCCGGGCTCGTCGCGTAAGCATACAGTTCTGCGGGCCGCGGCGAGGGCTCTAATGTGCCGATACCGGTACCTGCAGTTAGCTGTGTATATATATAGCTCATGTAACCATTTTTTAATTTGCCTTTCTATGTAAATCCTTGCCACCATACAGTTAATATGTACAGGGGCCCCGGAGAGCCGCCGGTGTGCTGCACGTCACAAAATGCCAGCGATGCCGGCGCTGGACCGTCCGAGCTGGGACACTACCCTGCTCCCCCCGGCATAACGTCGGCGGCGTCCCCGCAACGCCGCTGCTACCTGTGCGACAGAGCGGGCGTGGAGAGCTATTTGACTATCAAGCGAAGCGTGTTTGAAGCGCCCTTCAGCCTCTTTTGGGCAAGCGTCATCACGAGCGCAGGGTACTGTTACATGATTTCTGACCGAGTTACCACCCTGTCCTCCACTGAGGCGCACATGGTCTGCAGGCCCAATAAGGCCGAAGAATGGACACCACCGGGGAAGAGACGAGCTGGCGTCAGAGCGCATTGCCTGCCGCTCGCTTTACTGCTTGCCTGGCACGTCATGATCAATGTGCCGACGGTTCTTGCGCTGATCACTCCGCTGGAGGAGGAGATAGCAGAAGGGGCACGACATAGAGGTGCACGCTGCTCTCTGCAGGCTCTCCAGCTTAGCCCAGCGAAACCAACACTTGGCGTCCGCCCCCCGCAGTGTACGACGGCGCCTTTCGATGGCGCGGAGCGGGCAGCCACATACACAAACTCACACTGCATGGGACTGCCTCCGCTGTCACTCTCCTCCAGCTGCAATGTTACGGACCTCGCCGCCGCGCGTTGGTACACTGGCGCTCCGCGCGAACTAGTGCTCTACGGTGACTCCATTACCGGGCAGCTCATGCGTGCAGCACTTTGCCGAATGGCAGAGTTCAGCTCCCTGCCAGCCACACCCATCTTCAAAAGCGTGCAGCAGTCAGCAGCGTCGAAAGGCAAGCGGTCCCGCCGTGGGCTTCTCTCCAAAGATGCCGACACAAAACCTGCAGTGTTCTCGACACGCCTGCGCAAGAGGCTGTGTCACAAACAGTGCTACGCAATTGGCGCTCTTCGCCTCTGCCTGATAAGCGTAAACTTCCATGTGTTCACGTCAACAACGGCGCCCTGTGTGCTGCAGGCAGACATACATGATGTGCATGTATTCAATGTGGGCGTACACCACCACGCATCTGCCACCATATACAATGCTGGGGTTGCGTTCAGCCACTTCGTGAAGGCAGCCCGGGAAGCGGGCACTGAGTTACCACATCTGGTTTGGCGGGAC